>AWOL01S0031162.1:57862-68733 GCA_000715115.1 Nicotiana otophora
AAAAATGTTAAACAACCGTATAAAGAATAAATTTGCATAAAATTTTAGAATTAATTAGAAAACTAAATATTAGAGCTAAGGCATTTTCGGAACCTCAATTTTAGATCAGTTTGAAAATCGACTAGCAAACAATTGTGAAACTTCAATGTAACATCACAAGTATTTATTTTTTATTTTATTAGAAAACATTACTTTTTTCTATACGAGCACACTGTAGACATGTAAAAATTATTGAGTTAGTCCATACAAAATTTGAATTAAATTTTAAATTATTTTGGGTCGAATAATTAATCTGGACTTTACAAATTAAATATGTCCATTTTTATATTCAAGTCCAAGATCCATTTCATCTTAAGGGCCAGACTCATGCCATGTGTCAAGTGACATGGCATGTCCGGTCAAATTCAAAGCCAACAAGATGACAACACATGTTAAAATGATGTGGCAATCCCAGTTAAAAAGCAATGACCAACCAAAGGTCGCCAAGTATATAATATGACATGTCTTGGCCAATCACAAGCACACTAATTACATAGTTTGTGTGATAAGTTTGATGACTCACACGAGCCAATCAAAATCAAGCAAGGGAGTTCATATGTAACTGGACTGTCCATCCTCTACAACTATAAATAGAGGGGTTATATAACTCTCTGAGGAGATTCAAAGTTGGTGAAGAGCATTTCGCAATTGGTGAAGGCATCTACAAACAGAGAGATCAATCATCAAGTGCAAAGTTCTTCAACAAAGAAGTGGTCAACGAAGTTCTTCCCGGAGATCAACCTGAAATAACGAAGTATTGCTCGACGTTCTTGTCGATTAATTATGTTACAAGGAGGTCTGCATCGTCCTACATTCGATAAAGGCACTTCTCAAGCCCCCGAATCACAGAGAATTTTATAGAGGAGAATCAAGGGATACATATAATTGTACTCACGAATATTTATCAATAGAATTTCCTTTTTCTTCATATTTTTGTTGCAGCTTATTTTTCGTACTACAAACATTTGTTGCGAACAAATTTTGGTATGCCTAGTGGGACCAATTCTGCCTTCATCTCTTCCTCTTGCAAGTTAAAAACTACGAACTTCAGATTTACTCAGTAATGGCCTTCCGAAAGTGTGATGATATTTCATGCAAAGATGCTACTACTGCTGCATCCATTGAGCTCAGTTATGTTGGCCCAATTACTCGAGGCTAGTGGCTTGGATGGATCCGAATAGTTCGCCTCCTTGGAGATGAAAAAAAAAAGAAAATCTCACATGATGACTGCAACCACTATCTCTAGGGCAATATCCCATTATCGCTATTTGACGAACTTTCTCAAATAACCTCCAACCTTGGCGGATTTGAGGATTTGGTGGATTTTTCAGTTTCAACGAACGTCAACGCCTTAATAACTGACTCAACTAACGTGGACGAAAAGTTTGCCATGATCGAACGAACTATAGAAGTCTTGAAGAACAAAGACCTTCAAATCGCTCAACTCATGAACCAATTGGAGGCTTATGCATATGGAGAGTCGAGCCACGTCCATGCTTGTTCACCTAGCTTCACCTCGCAAAAAATAGCTATTGAGGAATCGCTTGCCAAGTTCATCATTCAAAAGAAAAATCAATCCACTTCAGTTGCAGCGTTATCTGTCCAACAATTGCAAGACATGGTAATAATCAGAGCTCAATATAACGGACCATCGCAAAGTTCGTTGTACTACTCTAAGCTTTATAATAAGCGGATTGATTTTCTAACCATGCCAACTAATTATCAACCACCAAAGCTATATCAATTTTACGGCAAAAGAAACCCAAGGCAACATATTGTCCACTTTGTCGAGACTTGTAGCAATGCTGGAACATATGGTGACCTTTTGGTAAAATAATTTGTTCGTTCGCTGAAAGGGAATGCATTTGATTGGTACATCGACTTGGAGCCTGAGTCTATTGATAGATGGGAGGAACTTGAGAAGAAATTTCTCAATCATTTTTATATTACCCGATGAACCGTAAGCATGGTAGAATTGACAGGTACTAAGCAAAGGAAGGAAGAGCCCGTGGTAGATTACATCAATCGTTGGAGAGCGTTAAGTTTGGATTTCAAGAATCGCCTTTCAGAAATATCTGCTGTGGAGATGTGCATTCAAGGAATATACTGAGGCCTTTTGTACATCTTACAAGGGATCAAACCGCGAACTTTTGAAAAGATGGCAACACGAGCGCACAACATGAGTATCACAAGTCATGGAAAGGCATCTCCATTTGATGATCAGAAGGAGTTCAAGAAAAGTGTTGCATCAAAGAACCAAACCAAATAATCTATGGCGGTGAGAGAAACTTTTGTGAAAGTCGTGACCAAGCAAAAGGTAAAGGAGGAGAAGACCCCAAGTCAATATCCCAAAGAGGAGAAATGTTGTCCAACCTTGAAGGAATTAGAGGCAAAGGTTTATCCATTTCCAGATTCAGACGTACCCACGATTCTTGATGAATTGTTGAACAAGAAAGTCATCGATCTCCCTGAATCAAAAAGGCCTGAGGAAACTGGTAAAGTTGGCGATCTAAAATACTGCAAGTTTCATCGCGTCATTGACCACCCTACAGAGAAATGCTTCATCTTGAAGGAGAAAATCATGGCTCTTGTAAGTGAAGGAAAAATCATTATAGACATGGATGAAACAACAAAAGCAAACCATGCAAGTGACGTGCCTAAGGAAACGAAGTGTTCAAGGTTGCAGAACATGTCAAGCACTGCCTTCTTACAATTTGAAATTTTCGAGCTTGTTGAAGTTGATCTTCCAAGGAAAACTCTTAAAGGTTCACCAGAGCTGGAAAATCACTCTAAAGACAATGATGACGAGGGTTAGACTCTAGTCACTCGCAAGAAGAAAAAATATCAGTCAATTTTAAGGCTACGAATTCTTAAGCCAAAAGTGATGATGATCAGTGTGGATAAGCTACAACCATCAAGAAATATCACATCTTCTACTAGAAACAAGATTAATGGTGTCTTATCACAAAAGTTTCGAAAGCCCCTTGCATGAATTCTTTCCTGAAAAATTCTTTCATGAAAGTCATGTTGGTGCGATGCATGTAGTTTCTAGCACAAATGAAACAAAGGAGAGCAACGATGAGTATCATCCACTAAAAACAAAAGAACATCATGATAACAAAAAAGTTATCACTTGTTGTGCAACAATTTCCTTCACATATGATGATTTGATGTTAGGGTCTAAGCCACAAAACAGACATTTGTTTGTTGTAGGGGCTATTAAGGAACAATATCTCAATCACATACTTGTTGATGATGGTTCAGTTTTTAACATCATGCCAAAGAAGGTGCTAAAAAGCTTGGGATCTCTATCGATGAGCTGTTCAAAAGTAACCTAACAATCCAAGGCTTCAACCAAGGACAACGCGCCATATGTATGATCTGCGTAGGATTATCTATTGGTGAGGTAAAGTCAAACATATTGATTCACATCATAGATGCTAAAATATCATACAACTTGTTGCTTGGACATCCTTGTATTTATGAGAATGGAGTAGTATCGCCTACTTTGCATCAATGTCTGAAGTACAGAAAGGATGGAGAGATAGTCAAAATTGATACAGACATCAATTCTTTCACCAAGACAGAGTCATACTTTGCAGATGCAAAATTCTACCTAGATTCTTGTGAAGCGAGTGTGGAGAAAGAATCATCAATCGACAAAGTCAATGTTAACTCAAAAGAAGAAAATGAGGCTCAATGGACTGTTATTAACCTGTCTAAGATGAGAACTGAAGAAATCTCCATTAAGCTATCATCATCTGAATGTGACATACAAACCAAGACTGATTAGGAGCATCCAGTTTTTCACTATGTTGCGTGTGAGTGTTGAAAGAAAGGGCAACCTCTGTTAGAGGAATGTACTCCAAAGAAGCAAATGAGCCAAAAAGCTATCCAAGATTTGAAGGAATATATGACTATCCCGGTAGCACAAATCCCATCCATGACTTGTGAGTCTACTAAAGGCAATCCCTAAATTGATAAAATAAAAGGGCACTTTGATCCAAAGGTCTTCACACTTATTGAGAAGTCTGGTTACGACTTCTCCAATCTATCAGGGCTAGGAGAATCCAAAGATGAAGTCATTGGTGAAAAGATACATGGTCTTACTGAGTCCCAAATAAGGTTGAGAAAGTAAGGGCACTAAGTCGCCACTCCTAAGTTTGGGTTAGGATTCATTATGGTAGAGCCTTTTCGAATTTTATCTAAGAGAGGCAAAAAGATAACTTCATCATAATACACCTCGGTAGAGGATACGAAGGAAGTTAAAGACAAGAAAATAAAACAGCAGGCTTCAGTGTTTGATCGCATTGGAGGCTCCACAACTCGTGTCTCAGTGTTTGAAAGGCTAAGTTACAAAAGTGAACTTGTATCTTCCAAACATCTAAAGGAAGTTGCCACTACCTCAAAGACCTCCGTCTTTTATCACATGGGAACCAAAAGGAAGTCACCATCTAGAAAGATATTGTTGAAATATGAGGAGCAAGGTCACTATGAAGTTATTACTGACAAAACAATCTGTAGTGCTTTTCCATCACGTATGAAGAGGAAGTCTATTTTATCAATATCCACAGATGGTCCACTGAAGGTGAAAATGAGTACCATCATTTATACTTGCCAGCCTCATAGGGAAACAAATAAAGAGGAAGGAGCCATACTGACGATCCAAGGAAGTTAAAGGGAAAATTCAGACTTTATGGAAATATCCTATCGCATAATAGTGGATGATAGCCCATGCCTTGACGTTGATGATGAAGTCCAAGAGGCTCCCTCTCAACTAGAATATGGCGATCAATCAACTGTAGATGAGCTTAAGGAACTACATTTAGACACTCTGGAAGCTCCACGCCTAACCTTTATTAGTGCACTTCTTACGCCTCAAGAGGAGGAGGAATACTTCAAGTTGTTGACAGAGTACAATGATGTCTTCGCTTGGTCATATAAAGAGATGCCCTACCTTATTCCTAAAATAGTCGTTCATCACTTGGGAATCAAAAGTAGGACACGCTCTGTGAAGCAGTCACAATGCATGTTTCAACTCGAGCTAGTACCATAAATTTGAAGCCGAAGTCAATAAGCTCATCAAGGCGGGATTTATTTGAGAGGTGAAGTACCCATCATGGATCTAGAACATTGTACTTGTCAAAAAGAATAATGGTCAAATACGTGTTTATGTTGACTTTCGAGACCTAAATAAGGCATGTCGGAAAGATAACTTTCCGATACCAGTTATTGAACTCATGGTTGATGCTATAAAAGGGCATGAAGCTATATCATTCATGGATGGTTCCTCCGGATACAATCAAATCGGAATGTCTCTAAAATATGAAGAATGTACTGCTTTCCGAACTCCAAAAGGGATATACTGCTACAAAGTGATGCCATTCGGTCTGAAGAATGCTGGTGCCACCTACCAACGCACAATACAAAACATCTTTGATGATATGCTTCATAAGAGGGTTGAATTCTAAATCGATGACTTGGTGGTGAAGACGAATAGTAGGCGTTACCACTTTGAAGACCTTCGAAATATTTTTGAAAGGTTAAGAAAATTTGACCTGAAGATGAATCCGCTCAAACACACATTTGGAGTTACCTGAGGAAAGTTTCTTGGCTTCATTGTGTGTCATCATGGAATTGAAGTTGATCCCGCAAGATTTACGCCATTCAGAAAATGCCCGAGCCAAAGAACTTGAGGGAGCTTTGAAGTCTCCAAGGAAACTTAACATTCATCCAGAGGTTCATCTATAATCTGGCCGGACAGTGTCAACCCTTTAATCATATATTGAGGAAGGATATCCTTTTTCATTGGGATCAGTCATGTCAAAATACTTTTAAAAGCATCAAAGCGTACTTGCTGAATCTGCATGTGTTAGGGGTGCCAATGATTGGGAAGCAATTGATACTCTACATCGCAGTACTAGAGCGTTCACTTGGGGAACTACTTGCTCAAGAGAATAAGGAAGGAAAAAAACAAGCCTTGTACTACCTTAGTCAAACTCTGATAGGAGCTGAGTTGAACTACACGCCTGTTGAGAAAATATGCTTAGAATTACTTTATGCGATAAAGAATCTAAGATATTATTTTGAAGTATACACCATCAAACTCATCTCTCAAGTAGATCCAGTGAAGTTCGTGATGACTCGACCTATTCTTTCTGGACGCCTAGCAAGATGGTCCATATTGTTTAACCAATATGAGATCACATACACACCTCAAAAGGCCGTGAAAGGATAAGCGCTCGCTAATTTTCTAGATGATCACCCTCTTCCAGCGAACTAGGAGCTTTCTGATGAGTTTCCAAATGAAGGCATTTTGTTCATTGAAGAATTGCCACCATGGATAATGTTCTTTGATGGATCTGCAGGTCGTAACGCTGCGGGGGCAGGTGTTGTGTTGATCTCTCCGGAAAGACAAGTCTTGCCATTATCCTTTGTTTTAGGTGAAACATGCTCCAACAATGCCACAGAGTACTAAGCTTTAATCATCGGTCTCGAAATGGCATTAGGCATAAAGATTCTACAGTTGGAGATCTATGGCGACTCTAAGCTGATCATCAACCAACCTTTGGGGAGTTACGACATAAATAAGGAAGATCTTTTTCCATACCTCCAATATGCTTTTTGTTTACTTGAAAGATTTGACCAAGTGTTCTTAAACCACGTCCCAAGAGAAGAAAATTGCTTGGCTGACGCTTTGGCTAACTTGGCCACGACGATGGCACTTAGAGAGAATGAGTCAACAAAGGTACACAAGTGTCACTGATGGGTCATTCCTAGACTTATTGACGTCCAAATCAACGAAAGTCACCATACGTCTGTTTGGGTGATTGAGGAAGAAGATTGGAGGCAACCACTGATAGAGTACCTTGAACATGGAACTTGAGGATCCGCAACAAATAGCATACATCAAGCGAAGGGCACCACGATTTATCTTCTATAAGGGGACATTGCGGCTCTTTTGAAGGACTATTCTTGCGTTGTCTTGACAAAGAAGAAGCCCGCCAAGCGATGGATGAAGCACATTCTGGTTCATGTGTAGCACACCAATCTGGTCCCAAGCTCCATTTGTGCATCAAGGGGATGGGCTACTACTTGACGACAACAATGAAGGATTGCATGGAGCATGCCGAAAGATGTCGAGCGTGTCAATTTCATGCCAAGTATACCCACAACCTCCAGAGCCTCTTCATCTAACTGTAGCTTCATAGCCTTTTGATGCATGTGGACTTGAAGTTGTTGGACCATTTCCAAAGTCATCAAAGGGATAAATGTATATATTGGCTGCCACATACTACTTCTCTACATGGGTTGAAGTTGTTCCACTCAAGGAAGTGAAAAAGGAAACTGTTGCTGATTTTATCAAGTCAAATATAATTTTTAGGTATTCCATACCAAGATACATAATCGCTGGTAATGGAACACCATTTGACAATAAGCTCGTAAGGAGCCAATGGCCTTGCTAAATCTTTTAACAAGACTATTGGTAACCTTTTTGAAGAAAGTTATTTCAAAGAACAAGAGAGACTGAAATGAGAAAATTGGTGAAGCTTTGTGGGCATATCGGACAACCTTCAGCACTGCTACACAAGCAACTCTTTACTCTTTGGTGCATGTCATAGAAATGGTCCTTCCACTGGAGCAACAAATTCTATCATTGCGTATCGCAATCCAAGAAGGACTCACGTCTGGAGAGAATGCTCAACTTTGCCTAGCAGAGTTAGAGGCATTGGATGAGAAAAGATTGGAAGTGCAACAAATATTAGAGTGCTATTAAGCTCGACAAGCTAGCGCCTTCAACAAGAAAGTGCGGCCACGATCATTCCAAGTGGGAGACTTGGTCCTAGCTGTTTGAAGACCTATAATCCTCAACAAACACATAGGCGACAAGTTTACTTCAAAAGATGGTCCATATGTTGTGAAAGATGCATATTCAAGTGGCACATACAAAATTATTAATAAGGATGGTCTTAGGGTGGGTCCGATCAATGGAAAATTTCCGAAGCAGTACTTCCCATGAAATTCACCACGCTCTTTGATGAATGAGCCTAAACTACACGTTGCTACGCTCCTTGACGCATGAGCCTAAACTGCTTGTAGCTACACTCCTGGCCTGCATGAGTCTAAACTGTTTACGACAAAACAAAAGTCCTCTAGGTTGAAAACCTCGAAAGCAGCAGCCTAGGCAAAAGTTAGGACCAAAAAAAGAAAAAAATTCTCTAGGTTGAGAACCTCGCAAGAGCCGGCCTAGGCAAAAATTAGGACATAAAAAAATTCAAAAAAGAAAAGCTCATTTTTCTGAACTACGTTATGACTTGATCCTCTTCACCGAGGTACGTATGCAGCTTAGAGTTTTATTCTAAGTTCAGTCGCATGCATTTTAAAAAAAAGAGTTTGGCGTCATGGGATCATCAAATAATTTTTTTCTAATGTAGAGGCATATGTAATTGAGGAAAAAAGACAATTTGGCACCAAAACACAAAAAATATTTTATTGCTTCAATAATGAAAGAGTTATGTACATCAATGATAAAAGCAGAATGAGACATCATCCTATACAAGGAATCTAGAGTCATGTAAATTAAAGAAATATAAGCATGGTTACCGACTAGTTCGTGACTTCTCCATATGATAGATCATCCTTGATGGCGTGCCATAGCATTTAGTTGCTTCCATAATTCCTTAACTATGTGTCTTGTTGTTGAGTCGTTGGCGCAATGGTCTACTTCTTTTGCTTGAT
Source organism: Nicotiana otophora (assembly GCA_000715115.1). Taxonomy (NCBI): domain Eukaryota; kingdom Viridiplantae; phylum Streptophyta; class Magnoliopsida; order Solanales; family Solanaceae; genus Nicotiana; species Nicotiana otophora. Next base: position 66,641 of record AWOL01S0031162.1, read on the forward strand.
GTTCCCATACATGGGCATGTACCTCACTCTAAAAAGTTTCATCATTATGTGAGCACCTTGGGTTAACTTCATGGATATCAAAAATTTGAGTGTACACAACTTTTGGGAAATGAGTACTTTCACATGATGATCTCTCTGCAACAAGTCCGTCTTTTGTATGGAGATTTTGCTCGTTGCTTGTTGCTCGAAATATCAAAATATCCACATATTGTGTACCTTTTTGGTCTGACACTGAGACCTTTTGAGATCCTTCGCAAGTCTGCAAAAGAAATAAACAAGGAGATAAGATTTGTGATGATGGCCAAAGCCAATACATGCAAGGATGTAGAATCAAATTCAAAAAATATTTGTTAGGCTAACTAAGAATGAATGGAGCCTACATCTTTGATGATTATAGTTCTTGATGTCCAAATTTCATAGGATCAAACCGTTGGGATTCCGACGCCCCTAGTTCAAGATGCTGTTTTTCTTGGCCGAAAGTACGCAAACCTGACAGCTCCCCGTAGTTAGGTTGACTTCATTTTTTTTGTTAATAGCCCAAAAAGAGTTATGCCATGAAATTTATATGTATTGTAGGTCTCTGAGTTTACTTTCTAACGGTGTAAAAACGGATTGCAATTTGAAGATCCCTCTCCCGAGATATGAATTCTTCGACGGGAGGGCGCAAAGCTGAAAAAAAATGAGTATGGAAGACCCCTAGATCAACTTCAAGAAATTTCCACGGCCAATCGGTAAGGAATAATTTTATGATATTTTGAGTATTTCCTTATCTCTTAGTTTTATTTGTAGTGGCATAGACAGATCGCGGTTTCGACATTCCTAGCCCAAGATATGATTTTTTTCATCTAAAGTACGCAAATCTGGAAATCAAGTGCGGCAGATATTTGTAGCAACTTTAAAATAGTATTGCAGACGTTCTGAAAGGATTTTTGTTGTGGTATTTATAGATGTTGTGGGCTTCAAAATTTACTTTCCAGCAGTTGAGATTTCGACACCCGTAGCTCGAGATATGAATTTTTTCACAAAAGAGCTCAAAACTGAAGAGCAATTTCAGCATCAAATTTAAGAACTTGCTGGGGCCAATCTGAAAGGAATCCTCAACAGTAGAAGATAAACACAAGTTGAGAGCCCTCGATCTCCAATTTGGATGGTGAACACAAGTCCTCAACAGTACAAGATGAACAACGTAACTTTACATGACAAAATCGAGCATATTCCACTAGAGCAAGCGAGTACAGCTTGGGAAGGCATCTAAAGACAGATTTGCTCTAGTTGATCTCTATTGAGTTTAAGGGCTACTCAAGCATCGTACATCCCTATTGCGGTGTTTTCTCTGAAAAATTGAGTTAGCAATAATATATATATATATATCAAGCTTATTATGATCGAGCATGTGTCTGTGAGGCCTACTAATCAATGTGGACAAATACATAGCTAAATTGAGTTAGCAATAATATATATCTAACTCCTGTCTATTTTTCTACTTATTTAGAAGCGGAAGTGTTTACCTGAAAAATGGATAGAGTTGAATTTATACGCAGTTCCGAGGATATGTGGCGTAACTTGATACAAAATGCAAGGATAAATAAAATGTAAATGTAGATTAGAGAGAATGCAATCTGAAAAAGGTTATCAAGAACAATGAACCTTAGGATTCGACAAATAGAATCAATCTAAGAAACTGGAAGAGCGATTCTTTACTGAAGAAGAATATAATACTTTTATTACAATATAAGTCTCACAAGAACCTCCCCTACAGAAATGATAGCCAAGCCCTCTTATAGTGGAGGGATTCGGCTCCAAGCATAACAAAATAAACATTCAGTGGGAGACTCATGATAAGTCAGCTTTTCCATAATTTTTGCCAAGATTCCCTCTAGTGGGATTGCAACGGCTTTTGTCTGCGAGCTCGATCTCGCTTAGAATCCTCGAGTTTGGTTCGAGCTTGATTTCGGCTCGAACTTGTGATCCTGGTTCGAGCCCGATCCTGGTTCGAGCCCTCGAATTGANTCATGATAAGTCAGCTTTTCCATAATTTTTGCCAAGATTCCCTCTAGTGGGATTGCAACGGCTTTTGTCTGCGAGCTCGATCT
>AWOL01S0031165.1:0-11914 GCA_000715115.1 Nicotiana otophora
CATTTTAATCAGTATTAATCTATTTTCATTCTTAATTGAGTTATTCTAATATGTGTAGCTATGCTGTTTAGTCTAATACACCATCTCTACATGTCTTAATTGCTTATGTAAACTCTGTGCAGCATGCTTAGTGAATTTCCTGCTTCTTCCTTGACTGGTACTTAGTCTAATTTGTAATATTTCATGATGTAGTTGTATTTCTATTTTTGTATTGGATATTTACTTTGGGACTATGGAACGGTATTCCGGGAGATCTCCCTGTACTTTATATTTACTTTGGGACTACGGAAAGGTATTCTGAGAGATCCCCCTGTCTTGCATATTTACTTTGGGACTACGGAACGGTATTCCGGGAGATCCCCCCTGTATTTTTATGTTTGGGACTACGAGACGGTATCTCGGGAGCTCCCCTGTTGTATTTCTGTGTATTGAGCTGTTACCTTCTATAAATTCTTTCTTGTTAAATTTTAGTCTTTATTTTACTGCGATATTTCATTTTTGCCTTGCTTTATTATCATATTCTAGTAGGGCCCGGACCTGATCTCGTTACTACTCTACCGAGGATAGGTTTGGCACTTATTGGGTACCGATTGTGGTGTACTCATGCTACTCTTCGGCACATGTTTTGTGTGCAGATTTAGGTACTTCTTATCAGCCTCGCTACTAGCTGAGAGTGCTTGCTGTTGTATGGAGACTTCAAGGTATATATGCCGCGTCCGAAGACCTCGGAGTCCCCCTCTATTCCCTCCTATGTCATTTACCTTCCTTACTTCTGTTATTAAACTTTGGTGTATAGATGTTCCAGGTTTTGGAATTACTGTGTATTTTGAATAGTTAGTTGTTTAATTCATGTTTTCATTTCATTATTCCACAAATGTTAGTTTACCTAGTCATAAAGACTAGGTGTCGTCACGATATCAAACAAAGGGAAAATTAGGTCGTGACATACCCAGTAAGTGTCAAGCCTAACTTCGGTAGAGTAGTGACAACGTCAGGTTAGGCCCTACTGGAATAATAAAAGACTAGGTGAAATGTTTAACAATATAATAAAAATGTAATGACAATGGAAATGAATCAAGTAAGTAGCATGACACCAATTAACTACACAAAATAGTGGCAAATAATACCTCGTGGAAATAAAACAGAATTCTTTTCAGCTTTAAGAAAATCACAACAATAATCAAAGGCAACTGCAGCCATAAATCACTATCAACAAGGGCACACCCGAGGTACTACCTTGTAGTCCCAAATCATAAATAAATTCACAATATCTCATTTCCTTATCTCACCGCGGGAGCCTTCACAATTTATTTTAAAGAAAATATTTTTTACCGAAATAGCATCCCGCGTTTTAGCCACCCTTATCACACCGTATGACTTCTAGTAGTTCCCCTACTAGCCACGCGTATCAAGCCACTCTTTTCTCTCCGCATGTATTTCAACACCCAGACCTTATACCACCGCATGCGTATCAATATCACAATATATCACAATTTGCACCTCAAGTGCTCAAATAATTTAACTTGCCAAAATAAATTAACACAATATGTTTCCACAATAAAGAGCTCACGGCTCATGCCAAAATAAATCAACAATAATATTTTCCACACTAAAGAGCTCACGGCTCCATCACAATGAGTACGAAAATCTCACAAAAATATTCGAGAATAAATAACTTAACAAAATAATATTTTAAAATTTTTTATACGTTGCTTTAATACCGAATTTAAAATGACAAATACTTCATATTAATAATATTTAATTTAAAGAAAATCAACCTACAAATAATGCACAGAATAAAAGAAACCAAGTTTCAACTAAACAAGTAAAATAATTAGCAGGAAAAGGTCAAGCAAATTTAAAATATAAATATTAAATCAATGACGAAGAATATAACAAGGTAAAATTATTTAATTAATATGCAACAGTGATCTACATAATTTAAAGACATAATCTTCTACATTTAGCCCGTGTACACACTCGTCACCTCGTGTACACGACTTTCAACACATTATAATTTATCATATCAATAACAATCCTAGGGGATATTTCCCCCGCACAAGGTTAGACAAGTCACTTACCTCGACTTGCTCCAATTTGATCAAGTAGTATGCCTTTTTCTCGATTTTCAGACTCCGATCGACTCGAATCTAGTCATAATTAATTCGATACAGTCAACAAAAATTATAGAATCAATTCCATAAGAAAATACTACATTTTTCAATAAAAATCCGAAATTAACTCAAAAATTGCCCGTGGGCCCACGTCTCGAAATATGGAGAAACTCACAAAATCTGACAACTCATTCAATTACGAGTCTAACCATACCAGTTTCACTTAAATCCGACTCTGAATCGACACCGAAATCTCAAAAGTTCATTTCTATGAGATTTCTAAATTTGTTCCAAATTTCAATCTTAAAACACTAATTAAATGGTGAAAACACTGATATATTCATGTATATGGACCAAATCCGAGTTAGAATCACTTACCCCAATATTTTTCCTTGAAGATCTATCAAAAATCGCCTCTGCTCAAGCTCCAATTTGTCAAAAATGGCGAATGGGACGAAGTCCCCTTCTTTATAATTCTGCCCAGGCAACCCTCGATCATGGCCTCGATCCTGGGCCTCAATCGTGGCTTCGATCATGGCCCTCGAGGCTTGCCTTTGATCATGGCCCTCGAGCTTTGCCTTCGATCATGGCCCTCGAGCCTTGCCTTCGATAATGGCCCTCGAGCCTGCCTTCGATCATGGCTCTCGAGCCTGCCTCCGATAATCGTCTAGATTTCTGGGCTCGATCTTTTGGGCTCGATTTCTGGGCAGAAGAAAATTTGCAGCAGCTTTTGCAGCAGCTATTTAAGTCCCACTTTTTGATCTATTAACCATCCAAAACTCACCCGAGGCCCTCGGGACCTCAACCAAATACACCAACAAGTCCTAAAACATCATACAAACTTATTTGAAACCTCAATTCACATCAAACAACGCTAAAATCACAAATCATACCCCAATTCAAGCTTAATGAAACTTAAGAATTTCCAACTTCTACATTCGATGTCGAAACCTATCAAATCAAGTCCGATTGATCACAAATTTTGCACATAAGTCATAAATGACAGAACAGAGCTATGAAAATTTTCAAAACGGGATTCCGATCCCGATATGAAAATGTCAACTCCCCGGTCAAACTTCCAAACTTAAATTCTTATTTTAGCCATCGTAAGCCTAATTTCACTACGGACTTTCAAATAAAATTCTGATCACGCTCCTAAGTCGAAAATCACCATACGGAGCTGTTGGTATCATCAAAATTCTATCCCGGTATCGTTTACACATAGGCCACCATCCAACCAACCTTTTAAACTTAAGTTTTACACTTTGGAACTAAGTGTTCCAATTCATTCAAAAAATCTTTTCGGACCTAAACCAATTACTCCGATAAGTCATATAATAGTTATAAAGCACAGAATGAGCAGTAAATAGGGGAATGTGGCTACAACTTTTAAAATGCTGGTCAGGTCATTACATCCTTCCCCTCTTAAAATAATCGTTCATCCTCGAACAGGTTTAGAATTATACCTGGAGTGGTAAAAAGATGAGGATAATGGCTGCGCATATCCTGCTCAATCTCCTAAGTCACCTCCTCGACCGGATGACCCCTCCACTGAACCTTCACGGAAGCAATGTTCTTTGATCTCAGCTTTTGAACCTGCCTGTTCAAAATAGTCACTGGTTCCTCAACATAAGATAGATCCTTGTCCAACTGAACCGAACTGAAATCTAACACATGAGACGGATCGCCGTGATACTTCTACAGTATAGAAACATGGAATACCGGATGAACTGCAGAGAGACTAGTGCAAGTCTATAAGCCACCTCTCCAACTCTCTCAAGAATCTCAAAAGGCCCAATATACCTAAGGCTCAACTTTCCCTTCTTCCCAAATCTCATCACACCCTTCATAGGCAAGACCCGGAGCAAGACCCGCTCACCAACCATGAATGCAACATCACGAACCTTCTGATCCGCATAAATCTTCTGTCTAGATTGGGCTGTACGAAGTCGATGCTGAATCAATTTAACCTTTTCCAAGGCATCCTGAACCAAGTCTGTACCCAATAGTCTAGCTTCTCCCGGTTCGAACCAACCCACTGGAGACCGGCTCCGTCTACCATATAAGGACTCATACTGAGCCATCTGAATGCTCGACTGGTAACTGTTGTTGTAAGAAAGCTCCACAAGTGGTAAGAACTGATCCCAAGCACCCCCAAAATCTATTATACACGCACGAAGCATATCCTCCAATATCTGAATAGTGCGTTCAGATTGCCCGTCTGTCTGAGGGTGAAATGCTTTACTCAACTCCACACGAGTACACAACTCTCACTGCACAACCCTCCAAAACCGTGAGGTAAACTGTGTACCCCGGTCGGAGATGATAGATACCGGTACACCGTGAAGTCTGACAATCTCGCGAATATATACCTGAGCCAGCTGCTCTGAAGAGTAAGTAGTAATCATAAGAATGAGATGAGCTGACTTGGTCAATCTATCCATAATCACCCGAACTGCATCGAACTTCTTCTGAGTCCGTGGGATCCCAACAACGAAATCCATAGCGATCAGCTCCCATTTCCATTCTGGAATTTCCAACTTCTGAAGCACTCCACCCGGTCGTTGATGCTCATACTTCACCTGCTGGCAATTTAGGCTCCGAGCTACATATTCCACTATATCTTTCTTCATTCGCCTCCACCAATAGTGCTGTATCAAGTCCTGATACATCTTTGCAGCACCCATATGAATGGAGTACCGCGAACTATGAGTCTCTTGAAGAATCAACTCACACAAACCATCTACATTAGGCACACATAGCCTGCCCTGCATCCTTAATACACCATCATCTGCAATAGTGACTTCCTTGGCATCACCTCACGTATACAACGCTCGTGTACATACCCATCACCTCACGTACACGACGCTCACATATCACAACAGTACCAAATCCTAAGGTGATTTCCCCCACACAAGGTTAGGCAAGCCACTTACCTCGAACCAAGCTCAATCAATCGGTAACGGTGCCTATTCCACGAATATTCGACTCCGAATGGCCCAAATCTAGACATAATCAATTACATACCATAAATACAACTATATGAAACTAATCTAATTAATGAAATCAAAGCTAAAGCAAGAAATTAGAAAATCGCCCCAAAAAGTCAACCCGGGCACATGTCTCGGAATCGAGTAGAAATTAAAAAATATGAACACCCATTCACTCACTAGTCCAACCATATAAGAATTACTCAAATCCGACCTCAAATCACCTTTCAAAACTCAAAATTTTAGTCTAGGAAATTTATACCATTTTCCCCCAAATTTCCAACTCAAATCCCTAATTAGATGATAACAATAGTAATAGATTCATGAAATATAGTCCAATCCGGGTTAGAATCACTTACCCCAACAATTGCTTTGAAGAACCCTCGAAATATCGCCTCACACTGAGCTCTCAAGGACCAAAAATTGAAAATGGAAAACAAACCCTGGAACTTGATCTTTTCTGCGCAGCGATTCCGCACATGCGACGCCGCACCTGTGGAATTTCCCTCGTAGGTCCACAAATGACTTAAGGGGGCTGGGTCCGCATCTGCGATGAAGGGGCTGCACCTGCGTGTGCGCGCCTGCGGAACCTGGTCCACTTTTGCGGTCTCACTTTGCACCTGTGCTCCTTTGGCATTTCTGCGGGCATCGCAGATGCAAAATATTGCCTCGCACCTGCGACCCCTGAGCACCTACCTCACTCCGCTTTTGCGATAGACCTTGCGTATGTGAGATCCCGCACCTGCGGTCTCCCCACCGCAGGTGCGAAACAATAGACCGCAGGTGCGAAACAATAGAAACTAGAAAACTTTAGCCTTTTGCCTAAGTCAAACTTCAATCCGTTAAGTATCCGAAACACACCCGAGGCCCCCGGGACCCCAACCAAACATAGCTACAAGTCCTAAATACGAACTTAGTTGAGCCCTCAAATCACATCAAACAACGCTAAAAACACGAATCACCCTCCAATTCAAACTTAATGAACTTTGAAACTTCAAACTTCTAAAACAGACGCCGAAACCTATCAAACCACGTCCGATTGACCTCAAAGTTTGCACACGAGTCATATTCAGCCTTACAGACCTACTCCAACTTTCGGAATATGAATCCGACCCTGATATCAAAAAGTCCACTACCGGTCAAAATCTCCAAATATTCTACTTTCGCCAATTCAAGCCTATATCAGCTACGTCCTCCAATTCACAGTCCATACATGCTCCTAAGTCCAGAATCACCCAACAGAGATAACGGAACCGACAAAACTATATTCTGGAGTCGTCTTCACACAGTTCCAAGTAAAGTCAAAAATCTTGAGACTTAAGCTTCTGTTTAGGGACTAAGTGTCCCAAAACACTCTGAGAACACAATCAAAGCCTCCTAGTAAGTCACATAAGCAAGAAGAGATACGGGGAAAGCAGTAAACAGGGGATCGGGGCTACAACTCTCAAAAGGATCGGCCGGGTCATTACATCCTCCCCATCTTAAAACAATCGTTCATCCTCGAACGAGTATAGAGACATACATGAAGTCGTGAAAAGATGAGGATAACGGCTGTGCATATCCTACTCGGTCTCCCAAGTCGCCTCCTCGACCAGCTAACCCCTCCACTGAACCTTCACGGAATCAATGTTCTTTGACCTCTACTTTCGAACCTGCCTGTCCAAAATAACCATTGGCTCCTCAACATAAGTTAGATCCTTGTCCAACTGGAGTGAGCTTAAATCCAGCACATAAGGCGGTTCACCGTGATTCTTCCGGAGCATAGAAACATGGAATACCAGATGAACTCCTGCTAGACTGGGAGGTAAGGCAAGCTCACAAGCAACCTCCCCAACACACCGCAACACCTCAAAGGGACCAATGAACCTTGGGCTCAGCTTGCCCTTCTTCCCGAACCTCATAATGCCCTTCATAGGAGTAACCCAGAGCAAGACCCGCTCTCCAACCATGAATGCAACATCGCGAACCTTTCGATCCGCATAACTTATCTATCTGGACTGGGCTGTGCGAAGTCGATCTTGAATCACCTTCACCTTATCCAGGGCATCCTAAATCAAGTTTGTACCCAATAATTTAGCCTCGCCTGACTCGAACCAACCCACTAGAGACCGACACCGCCTACCATACAGAGCCTCATACAGTGCCATCTGGATGCTCGACTGATAACTGATATTGTAGGCAAACTCTGCAAGTAGCAAGAACTGATCCCAAGAACCTCCAAAATCTATCATACATACATGGAGCATATCCTCTAATATCTGAATAGTGCGCTCGGACTGTCCATCAGTCTAAGGGTGAAATGTTATGCTCAGCTCTATTCTAGTACCCAACTCATGATGTACGACCCTCCAGAACCGTGATGTAAACTGCATACCCTGGTCAGAGATGATAGATACCGGTATGCCATGAATCCTGACGATTTCGCGGATATAAATTCGAGCCAGCTTCTTGGAAGAATAGGTAGTCATCACAGGAAGGAAATGAGCAGACTTGGTCAGCCTATCCACAATCACCCAAACTGCGTCAAACCTCCGCTGAGTCTGTGGGAGTCCAACAACGAAATCCATAGTGATCCGCTCCCATTTTTACTCCAGAATCTCTAACTTCTGAAGTAACCCACCTTGCCGCTGATGCTCATACTTCACCTGCTGGCAATTTAGATGCAGAGCTACATACTCCACTATGTCCTTTTTCATCCTCGTCCACCAGTAATGTTGCCTCAAGTCATGGTACATCTTTTCGGCACCCGGATGAATGGAGTACCGTGAGCTATGAGCCTCTTGGAGAATCAACTCACGCAAACTATCTACATTGGGCACACATATCCTGCCATGCATCCTCAATGCACCGTCATCCCCAATAGTGACCTTCTTAGAATTATCGTGTTGAACCGTGTTCTTAAGGACAAGCAGATGGGGGTCATCATACTGACGCTCCCTGATACGATCATAAAGAGAAGACCGAGAGACCACACAAGCCAATACTCGATTCGGCTCAGAAATATACAATCTCACAAATGGGCTGGCTAAGGCCTGAACATCCAATGCCAATGGCCTCTCTGCTGCTGGTATATATGTTAAACTCCCCAAACTCTCTGCTCGGCGGCGCAAGGCATCGGCCACCACATTGACCTTCCCAGGATGGTTCAAAATGGTAATATCATAGTCCTTAAGTAGCTCCAACCACCTTCGCTGACGCAAGGTAAGATCCTTTTGCTTGAACAGATGCTGCAAACTCCGATGATCGGTGTAAATCTCACAAGGAACACCGTAGAAATAGTGCCGCCAAATCTTCAAGGCATGAACAATAGCTGCTAACTCAAGGTCATGGACATGATAGTTCTTTTCATGCACCTTTAGCTATCTGGACGCGTAAGCAATCACCCTACCATCCTGCATCAACATTGCACCGAGACCAAACCATGATGCATCACAATATACAATATAAAATCCCAAACCTGTAGGAAATACCAATACTGGGGCTATAGTCAAAGCTGTCTTGAGCTTGTAAAAGCTCTCCTCACACTCCTTTATCCACTTGAACGAAGCACCCTTCTGGGTCAGCCTGGTCATAGGTGCTGCAATAGATGAGAATCCCTCTACAAAATAATGGTAATACCCCGCCAAACCAAGAAAACTCCGGATCTCCGTAGCTGATGACGGGCTAGGCCAACTTTGCATTGCTTCCACCTTCTTCAGATACACCTTGATCTTATCACTCAATACCACATGACCAAAGAATGCCACTCAGTCTAGCCAAAACTCACACTTTGAAAATTTTGCATATAACTTATTTTCACTCAAGATCTGAAGCACAGTCCTCAGGTCCTGCTCATGATCCTCCCTAGTCTGGGAGTACACCAAAATGTCATCAATAAACACAATGACAAAAGAGTCAAGATAAGGCCGGAACATACTATGTATCAAGTGCATAAAAGCTGATTGGGCATTGTTCAGCCCAAATGGCATTACAAGGAACTCGTAGTGACCATACCGAGTCCTGAAAGAAGTCTTCAGGATATCTGGCTCCCGAATCTTCAACTAATGATAGCCAGAACGTAAATCAATCTTGGAAAATACCCTGGCACCCTGTAGCGGATCAAATAAATCATCAATGCGATGCAATGGATACCTGTTTTTCACTGTAGCTTTGTTCAACTGACGATAATCAATGGACATACGCATAGAATCATCCTTCTTCTTCACAAACAAGACAGGAGCACTCCAAGGTGACACACTGGGCCGAATGAAGCCCGTATCAAGCAACTCCTGTAAATGCTCCTTCAACTCCTTCAACTTAGGAGGAGCCATACGATACCGAGGAATATAGATAGGTTGAGTGCCCGACAACAAATCAATGCCGAAATTAATACCTCTATCAGGCGGCATGCCCGGAAGATCAACTGGAAATACATCTGGAAAGTCCCTCACTACTGGGACTGACTCAACTGTAGGGGTATCAATACCGACATCTCTCACATAAGCTAGATACACGTCACACCCCTTCTCAACCATTCATTGAGCTTTATGAAATGAAATAACTCTGCTGGGAGTATACTCTAAGATACCTCTCCACTCTAATCACGGTAATCCTGTCAGAGCCAGTGTCACGGTCTTAGCGTGATAATCAAGAATAGCATAATGGGGTGACAACCAGTACATGCCTAAGATAACATCAAAGTCTAACATACTGAGCAATAATAAATTGGCTATGGTCTCAAAACCACTCAGAGCAATCAAACACGACCGATACACGCGGTCCATAACCAGAGAAACTCCCATAGGAGTAGACACATAAACAGGGGAACTCAAGGAGTCCCAAGATACACCTAAATACGACGCAAAATAAGAGGACACATAGGAATATGTAGATCCTGGATCAAATAAGACCGACACATCTCTATGACAGACCGGAACAATACTTGTAATGCTAGAGTCGGAAGCAACTGGATCTGTACTAACCGGAAGAGAATAATGTCCGGCATGGCCTCCCCCTCTAGGGTGGCCTTGACCTCCCCGACCTCCACCTCGAGCTGGCTGAGCAGGTGGGGCAGTAGCTGGTGCTGGAATCATAGCCTGAGCACCCGGGTATCTGGCTGTTGTGACTGGCTCGGGTCAGGTCTACTGTACTGACTGCTAAAAGCACCCCGTGCAGGAGGCACACTAGACACTAACGGTGCATAATAAGGCTCTTGGGGCCTAGAAGGGACTGGAATACCACTGGCAGCTGGAAGAGCTGAATGAACGAGGCGACTCCTTTAGCCCTTACCATGGCGAACTGCAGCTGGGGCACGAGTACCACTATAAGTGCCAGACTCTCGGGACCTCTTAGCCTCCCTCTCCTCTCTATCCCAGCGAGTATGCCCTCCAATCTCCTAGCAATACTCACAACCTGCTGGTAAGAAATATCCATCTCCAACTCCCGGGCCATAATAATCCTGATACTGGGGTGGAGACCCTTAATAAACTGACGAACCCTCTCTCGAACTATGGCAACCAAGGCCGGTGCATGTCGGGCCAAATCACTGAAATGAACTACATACTCTGACACAATCATAGTGCCCTGGCGCAGCTGATCAAACTCCATGCGCCATGTGTCCTTGAGGCTCTTAGGGACATACTCTCTCAAAAACATGTTCGAGAATTGAGTCCATGTAAGTGAAGTTGCCTCAGTCGTACTACTCAACGCATAAGCATGCCACCACTAATAGAATGCTCCTCTAAGGTGGAATGCAGTAAAGGAAACCCCACTCGACTCCGCTACACCCATAGTATGGATAATTCGGTGACACTCCTCTAGAAAACGCTGGGCTTCCTCTGACGCTAATCCACTGAAGCTAGGAGGGTGGTACTTCTTCTACCTCTCAAGTATGAGCTGATCCGCCTCAGAAGCTACTGACCTAACCTCGGGCTGAGTTGGAGCTACCGGCTGTACTGGTAAGATCTCTGGATCCTGATCTACCTGAACTCGCTGCTCTGGGGTACCGACGACACGAGTCTGTGCTCCTTCCCCGGCATGAGATGTGGTAGGAGCAAGTGGAATCAATCCAGCCTGAGCTAAGGTGTTGAATATGCTCAGAAACTGGGCTAGAGTCTCCTGGAGGGCTGGTGCAGCAATAGGTATCTCAGGTATCTGCCCTCCAGTTGGAGCTACTGGGGGCTCCTCTGTGGCAACGCATGCAGGTGCTCTGGCTGCACCACGTGGACATCCTCGGCCTCTACCCCGGCCCCGACCCCTCGCGGCTCTAGCAGGGACGTGAGTGCTTGGTCGTCAGATCCACCTGTAGGTGTCCTTACCATATGTGAGAGAATAGAATACAGAAGTTTAGAGTTTCGAAGTCAACAATTTCGCACGACAAAGAATCAAAGAGGTGGAATTTTTCCTATCAGTTCTATGGCCTCCTGAAGATAAGTACAGACATCTCCGTACCAATTCGCGAGACTCTAATAAACCAGCTTGTGACTCACGACACCTATGAACCTAGAGCTCTGATACCAACTTGTCATGGCCCAAACTCCCCCCGTATAATGTCTTGACATCACCTAGTCTCTACAACTACGTAAGCCTAACAAATTGCAGAAAATAACAAAACAAAACTAAGACTTGGCAACTAACAGCAATGGATAACTGAATAATTAGTATTAATGCCGCTCGACATGTACAATAAGCAATACTCTATAAATACATAGTCTTCCCAAAACCCGGAACATTGTAAGTCACAAGATACATAAGGAAAATAGCATCTATATACACCAGAGTCTAATAAAAGGAATACAGGAAATGTTTGACATAAGGGAGAATAGAGGGGGA
>AWOL01S0031169.1:0-22926 GCA_000715115.1 Nicotiana otophora
CAGTGTATCACCTTGGGGTGCTCTGGTCTTATTTGTGAAGAAGAAGGATGGTTCTATGCGTATATGTATTGACTATCGGTAGTTGAACAAGGTTACAGTGAAGAACATGTATCCTTTACCTCGCATTGATGGTTTATTTGATCAATTACAGGGTGCCAGGGTGTTTTCCATGATTTACTTGCATTCTGGCTATCATCAGTTGAAGATTCGGGAGCCAGATATCCCGAAGATTGCTTTCAGGACCAGATATGGTCACTATGAGTTTCTTGTCATGTCATTTGGGTTGACCAATGCCCCAGCAGCCTTTATGCATTTGATGCACAGTGTATTTTGGCCTTATCTTGATTCCTTCATCATTGTGTTTATTGACGACATCCTGGTATATTCCTGGTCTCCGAAAGATCATGAGCAGCATCTGAGGACCGTGCTTCAAACATTGAGGGAGAAGAGGTTGTATGCAAAATTTTCTAAGTGTGAATTCTGGTTTGATTCAGTGTCATTCTTGGGCCACATAGTGTTTTTTGATGGGATCAAGGTATATCCGAAGAAGGTGGAGGTAGTGCAGATTTGGCCTAGACCGTCATCAGCTACGGAGATCTGCAGTTTTCTTAGTTTGGCAGGGTATTACCATCGCTTTGTGGAGGGATTTTCATCCATTGCAGCACCTATGGCCAGGATGACCCAGAAGGGTGCTCCGTTCAAGTGGACCGAAGAGTGTGACCAGAGTTTTCAGAAGCGCAAGATAGCTTTGGCTACAGCCCCAGTATTACTATTGCCTATAGGTTCGGGGTCCTACACTGTCTATTGTGATGCCTAGAGGATTCGCCTTGGAGCGGTACTGATGCAGGACGGTAGGGTGATTGCCTACGCGTCTAGACAGTTGAAGGTGCATGAGAAGAATTATCCAGTCCATGATCTCGACTTCGCAGCTATTGTTCACGCCCTGAAGATCTGGCATCATTATTTGTACGGTGTTCCCTGTGAGATGTACACTGACCATCGGAGTTTGCAGTACTTGTCCAGGCAGAAGGACCTTAATTTGCGTCGGCAGAGGTGGTTGGAGCTACTTAAGGACTATGATATCACTATATTGTACCACCCGGGGAAGGCCAACATAGTGGCCGACGCCTTGAGTCGCCGGCCAGAGAGTTTGGGGAGTTTGGCATATCTTCCGGCAGCTGAGAGGCCCTTAGCCTTGGATGTTCCGGCCTTAGCAAATCAGTTCGTGACATTGAATATTTCAGAGCCTAGCCGGGTATTAGCTTGTGTGGTTGCTCGGTCTTCTCTTTATGACCGTATCAGGGAGTGCCAGTATGATGATCCTCATCTTCTAGTTCTTTAGGACAGGGTTCGGCGAGGTGATGCCAGAGATGTGACTATTGGTGATGACGGTGTGATGAGGATACAAGGCCGGATCTGTGTTCCCAATGTAGATGGGCTTCGGGAGTTAATTCTCGAGGAGGCCCACAGCTCGTGGTACTCCATTCATCCCGGTGCGGCGAAGATGTACCAGGATTTGAGACAGCACTACTGGTGGAGGAGGATGAAGCAGTATATAGTTGGGTTTGTGGCCAAGTGTCTCAACTGTCAGCAGTCAAATATGAGCACCAGAGGCCTGGTGGATTACTTCAGAGGTTAGAGATCCCAGAGTAGAAGTGGGAGCGGATCACCATGGACTTTGTAGTTGGACTTACACGGACTTTGAGAAGGTTCGATGCTATTTGGGTGATCGTGGATCGGCTGACCAAGTCAGCTCATTTTATTCCAGTATTGACCACTTATTCTTCTGAGAGGTTGGCCGAGATTTATATCAGAGTGATTGTCCGCCTTCATGGTATTCCTGTATCCACCATTTCAGGCAGAGGTACACAGTTCACATCTCGGTTTTGGAGAGCCGCATAATAGGAGTTGGGTACTAGGGTGGAGCTGAGCATAGCCTTTCACCCTCAGACGGACGGGCAGTCCGAGCGCACGATTCAGATTCTTGAGGATATGCTCTGTGCCTGTGTGATGGAGTTCGGAGGTCATGGGACCAATACTTGCCACTTTCAGAGTTTGCTTACAATAACAGTTACTAGACCAGCATTCAGATGGCACCGTATGAGGCTTTGTATGGTAGGCGGTGCCGGTCCCCAGTGGGATGGTTTTAGCCGGGCGAGGCCCAGTTATTGGGTACAGATTTGGTCCAGGATTTCCTGGATAAGGTGAAGGTGATTCAGGAGAGATTTCGCACAACCCAATCCAGGCAGAAGAGTTATGCAGACCGTAAGGTTTGTGATTTGGCATTTATGGTTGGTGAGCGGGTCTTGCTTCGGGTATCGCCTACGAAGGGTGTCATGAGGTTCGGGAAGAAGGGCAAGCTGAGCCCGAGGTTCATTGGTCCTTTTGAGATATTGCGGCGAGTTGGGGAGGTTGCTTATGAGCTTGCCTTGCCTCCCAGCCTAGTAGGATTTCACCCGGTATTCTACGTGTCTATGCTCCGGAAGTGTCACGGTGATCCGACTCATGTATTGGATTTCAACTCAGTCTAGTTGGACAAAGATCTATCTTATATTGAGGAGCCAGTAGCTATTTTGGACAGGCAGGTCAGAAAGCTCAAGTCAAAGAATATTGCTTAAGTAAAGGTCCAGTGGAAGGGTCAGCCGGTCGAGGAGGAGACTTAGGAGACCGAGCAGGATATGCGCAGCCAGTACCCTCATCCTTTCACAGTTTCAGGTATGTCTTTATACTCATTCGAGGACGAACGATTATTTTAAGAGGGGGAGGATGTAACGACTCGGCCGGTCATTTTGAGAGGAATATCCACGATCCCATATTAACTGCTTTCTCCAAATCTTTTTATGCTATTGTGACTTGTCGGAATGATTGGTTTTGAGTTTCGGAGTGTTTTGGGACACCTAGTCCCTAAATGAGAGCTTAAGCCTTAGGATTTGGACCGTAGTCAGAACTGTGTGAAGACGACTCCAGAATGGAATTCCGTCGGTTTCGTTAGCTCCATTAGGTGATTTTGGGGTTAGGAGCATGTCTGGATTGTGTTTTGGAGGTTCGTAGCTCATTTAGGCTTGAAATGGCGAAAGTTGAATTTTTAGAGTTTTGGGCCGGTAGTGGAATTTTTGATGTCAGGGTCATTTTCCAATTACGAAATTTGGAGTAGGTCCGTAATGTTGATTATAACTTGTGTGCAAAATTGTAGGCCAATCAGACGTGGTTTGATAGGTTTCGACATCAGTTATAGAATTTTGAAGTTTCAAGTTCTTTAAGTTTGAATTGGAGGGTGATTCGTGATTTTAGCATTGTTTGATGGGATTTGAGAGCTCGACTAAGTTCGTATGGTGTTTTAGGATTGGTTGGTATGTTTGGTCGAGGTCCCGGGGGCCTCGGGTGTGTTTCGGATGCTCAACGAGTCATCTTTGGACTTAGAGAAGTGGCAGATTTCTGGTGTTCTGTTGTAGGCATTTGCTTCATCGCGTTCGCGAGGCAGTCCTCGTGTTCGCGTAAGGTATATGGGAAGGGCATCTGAATTAATCTTTGCATCCGCGAAGTCTCTCTCGCATTCGCAAAGGTGTGGAACCTCGAAGCTACGCGTTCGCGACATGGTCCTCGTGTTCCCGAAGAGGAACTGGAGGCAGGCGAGATTTCGTGCTTCGCATTCGCTATGGAGATCCCACGTTCATGAAGGGTCAATCTGAGTGGTCTTCGTGTTCGCAACATGTCCATCGTGTTCGTGATGGAGGAGTTTTGGGCCGAAGTATATTGTACCTCGCGAACGCGAGGGTGTGGTCGGGCAGTATTAAAGTTCCAAAAACGGAGGTTATGCCATTCTTATCAAAAACTTAAGTTGGGAGCTCGGATTTTGGATGAGGGATTGAGGGATTTTCAGACATATCGATTGGGTAACGATTATTAACTCCTTTATGGTTATATTCCACTAATCTATTCTTGAATTCATCGTTAAATTTCGGATTTGGGGTGAAAATTTGAGAAAAAGTTCTTAGGCCGAATTTTGGGGTTTTGATTGAGATTTTGTATCGGATTTGAACAATTGTGGTACGAGTAACTCGTGAGTGAATGGGTGGTCGTATTTTTGCAACTTTTACCTGATTCCGAGACGTGGGCCCGGGATGACTTTTTGGGTGTTTTTCCTAATTTCATGCTTTAGCTTCGAATTAATTAGCTAAATTAGTTACTCGTGGTTATATTTACATTATGAAATTTATTTGAATAGATTCGGGCCATTTGGAGTCGTACTCGTGGCAAGAACGTGTTATCGAGGTGATTTGAGCGGTTCGAGGTAAGTGGCTTGCCTAACCTTGTGTTGGGGACTTCCCCCTTAGGATATCTTGATATTATTTGGTGTGTGGGTGCCGTGTACGTAAGGTGACGAGTACGTACACAGTCTATTATTGCAAAAATCCTGTTTAACCTTCTTAAATCATAAATTGTTTTTCTTATTAAGTCGTACTAATATGTTTAATTGTGTAGTTTATACTAGAAAAACATGTTTACGTGTTTTAACTGCCTAATTGACATTCTGTGTGTCATGTTTAGCTAAGTACTCATTTGCCCTATATGTGTCCAGTATAAACTGTATAACTCGATGCCATACCTGTCATTTCATCTTGCGTTGCATATTTACTTTGGGACTACGGACGTGTTCCGGGAGATCCCCTTGTACTGCATATTTATTTTGGGACTACGGACGTATTCCGGGAGATCCCCATGTACTGCATATTTATTTTGGGATTATGAACGTATTCCGGGAGATCCCCCTGTACTGCATATTTACTTTGGGACTATGGACGTATTCCGGGAGATCCCCCTGTACTGCATATTTACTTTGGGACTATGGACGTATTCCGGGAGATTCCCCCTCTACTGCATATTCATTTAAAACTACGGGACGGTATCCCGAGAGATTTTCCACTGTGTTTACCTTGTTTTGCTCCGAGGGCTCCCTTAACTGTTAAATGTTTGAGAATTCCTTTAACTATGTTACCGTAAATTTCACTTATATCTTTTATTGTTTAATTTATTATATTTACTCCGGTAGGGCCTTGACCTGACCTCGTCACTACTCGACCGAGGTTAGGCTTGGCACTTACTGGGTACCATTGTGGTGTACTCATGCCCTTCTTGCACATGTTTTCGTATGCAGATCCAGGTACGAGATATCTGCCTTGGGGTTAGTGCGTGCTGCTGATTCTAGGAGACTTCAAGGTACTTCTGCTTGCGTCCGCGGATCTTCGGAGTCCCCTTCTACTCCCTCATCTAGAGACTTTCTTTATTATCTTCAGACTTTTGTATAGAGCTACATAGATTATAGCAGCTTGTGACTTAGTGATATTCCGGATCTTGGGAAACTATTTTGTATATGCTGAGTGGTACTACTCTTGGCTATTTATAATATGTTGTTTATCTTTGAAATGTTGTGTTTCTTTATATTTTTCGCAATATTAGGCTTACCTAGTCGTAAAGACTAGGTGCCATCACGACACCTTACGGAGGGATAATCTGGGTCGTGACACTACCGCCCCTAAGCGCTCAACTCTCCCATTCTCTCTTCTGGAGAACCCTAGCTGTCTCCCCCTTAATCCCCTCTCCTAATCCCACTGATAATGAGATTTGAGTACCATTCTCTTGCCATATTCGAATCCTTTTGTACCGTTTGTCCATTTGTGGTATTACCTAGGTGCTTGCCTAAACATGGCAAGCAATATCTTCTGAAATCGAACCAAGGTGGTTCGAATCTTTGATTTTGAGCACTATTTCGTCTACATACGTTCAATACTTTACTGTGTGAGTTCGATTTTGTTTGGTTTCTGTTGATTTACACTTTCCCTAAAAAACTAGGGTTTATAGATTTTCTCTCTTAAATTGATTTCAAACTGATTTGCATGATTTTTTTCCTTGTTTGTGCTTAAATTATTATGTTTCCTTATATGTTTGCTCGATTTTGACTGCTATATAAGCCCCTCCCCCATTCCCTTTTGGACGAACCTTTAATCAAAATATTTCCACTAAAAAGCTAAAGATCTTCACTCTGTTGTTCGCTTATTCTCTTGTTCTACTTTGGCTCTTGGCCGACTGAAAGCCAAGGCCACCGGAATTCCTATTTCTCTCGACCTTCCTTGGGTGTGAGCATTGCTCTGGGTTCCTTGAAGCTCTTGGGAACTTGACGCATCTAAGGTCCTGGTTTATACTGCTTTATTGACGTTCAAAGTGATTATGTTCTTTTCTTGCTTGTCTACTTGTCAATCAGTAACTGGTGAGTTCTTTAGCCTTTGCAATGTTCATTCTCTTATATTCCTGATTAGCATATTCATGCCTATGAAATTGCATAACCTAATATGTTTTTTAGACTATCTCTATGGGTAACTCTGCTTATGATATGAACCTCTCTAGCATTTACTCATGCCTAAATTGTCAGTTCTAAAATGTATTTGTGTTTAACTTGAGCAACTTAGACTGTTTGAAGTTTGTTTAGCTTAATGTATTGGTACTTTGAGTGTTTACATTGGTTATATGACATCAGTTGGTTTCCTACCTTGTCCTGGATTTCTATAGTGATTGATTTGTATTTGTGATATGCCCCAATCCATGCTAAGACCCTCATTCTAGCTATGATTTACTCCTATGATCATTTTATTCACTTAGTATGTCCTTACCCTGCCTAACTCTGTACTCCCTAGAAACTAGTTGGAACCTTTTAGAATAGCTTCTTAACTTGTGTTCCCTATAACATTTGATTATGTTTGTCTTATTGGTGTGAGTTGCACTGTTCAACCCTTGGTGCTTAACATAATTTGATCCTTAGACTTGAACCTGTTAAGTTAATGTTCTGTTGTTTGTCCTATTTGGAATAATGCCTTGCTTATTAATTCGTAATCCCGAAAGCCATAATCCCCCTTGCTTTCTTACAAATGTTCCTTGCCTCAATGGGCTAAGTGTGGACTTATGATATTAACCTGTCTCTTGAGTTTGTTTACCCTCTGTGTTGATATGTTCATTGTGTGATCACTCTGGCAATGCATGTTCCTAAAATGCAAATGCACTTCTTCAAACTCTGCTATTTGACTATTATTTTTATTCTCATTGGTTGTTTACCCTATTCCGAACCTATAATTCTTGGCCAACTGAGAGCCAAGGCCACTAAAGCTTTCTCTATTAACTACCCTAGTGTGAGCACTGCTCGGGGTCCATTTTGAGACCCTTGTGAACTCTGACACACTAGGGCCTAGTGTGAGCACTTGGCCATTTTCCTTACTACTCAGTTTTGTCCTTCTTTCTGCGTGTTGAATGTGCAAATTGACTTGTGTAAGTGATACACTCAAATTACACCTAAATAATTAGTGTGAAGCGGTCGATGTCAAATATAGTAACCCAACTAGGTTGGGGTCGAATCCCACAGGGAATAGGTGTGAAAAGGTTACTTGAGTAGTGTGAAACTTGACTTAATTTGTAATTCTATTCCGTTAGTTGAAGAGAATGTTGCAATTGAGTGAAATGAAGACAAGTAGAATATTGTGAGATTGTGATTAATTTGATTAAGGAACCAAGGTTGTGTCCCCATTGATGTCATGTAATGCTATCAGTGTTAATATGATATATTTCTAATGGAAAGTCTTTTGATATGCAAATGGTTTCTAAGTGACTACCCACTATTTCCCAATAGTTGAGTAATATCTACTCTTTGTATTGAAAATAACCAATTTATGCCAAATAGAACCCACTTATTCCTAGGCGATTCCATTAAACAAGGGTTAAATCCTTGAGTTTTTGGTATTCAATTCTACCAAACCCTAGCCTACTTTTCCAAGTGAAGATAGAGTGAAATGGAATTAGTTAAGTTTTGCAACCATTAACATCACATGAAGCATAAGTAATGAATAAATATCAACCAATCATTATATATATATTCAATGATAAACACCCCTTAACATTACACCCATCTAGGGTCCACAACCTTAGTAATTAAAACTAGCTACTCATACTAAAATCTAAGAACAAAGCGATAAATAGAGTCATAAAGCTTACAAAGATACAAGATTCTCTCTTGAAAAGTATCCAAAGAATAATGGTGCATTCAATGCTCTAAAAGTATTCTCTTGTTCTAACCAGCTACCCCACAAAAACCCTAATAAATCTATTTATAGTGGGCTAAAATTCGGAGCCAAAATTGGACAAAAATAACCCTGCAGAAAGTTTATGCGACCGCATAGTTGTCGCAGATCACATATACGGTCCGCATATTATTCGAAATCGCCGCATAAGCTCATGTATCCAACGCAGCTCTTAACCGCATTCCAATTATGCGGTCCGCATATACATTATGTGACCGAATATTCCTCCGCATAAGTGCTTCTCAGCTTTCTTGATTTCAGTTATGCGATCATTATGCGGTCCGCATAATCTTTATGCGACCGCATAATGGGACGCATCTTTTTCTCTTCAGTTAATCAACAATCTGCTTCAGTCTGTGATGGGTATTAGTCCGCATATGCTTTATGCGACCGCATACTCGCGTCATTTCTACCCTTTTGTGGCTTTTTGACTTCTTTTCCATGTTTTTGGATCCTCAAGCCCCATGCACTTCAAAACACCAAAACTTCATAAGAATTAACTAAAAATGCATTGAAAGATGAGCTAAAGTCTATGTAATTGGTATCAAATGTGCCGAAATTTTACGGCACGTCATCACCCCCAACTTAAACTCTTACTTGTCCTCAAGCAACTCGAACAACACTTATCCTATTCTAAACTCTTACCGATAATTCACTAATAGTAGTGACCGTAGATGGTATTAACTATCAGTTAATCAAGCATGTAACTTCATTTATTGACCCTTCATGGAAGACAAATATCACTTGACAATGCGACCAATCAACTTGTAAACTTTGAGCCTCAACCAAACTGACAAAATGTTACTCACAACTAAGTGCACTCGTATTTTACTTCAAGGAACTGACTTCTGTTAAATCTTGTAGTTCATGCGTGCTCATAACAAAGAAAATCCCTGATTCCCATATTTACAGGGGATGCAATCAAGCACTCTTTCACTCGGAACGAAAGCTAAATGTTACAAGTATCAGTCCATATGCTTGCCCTTATTTTAACTTGTTCCTATCTCATGAATGATTGGCTGAAGATCACCTGGAACTTTTCATAGGTTGTAATGTAGGTTTTGGGACAGGTTGGATGAATATCTGGGAGCGTCGTGGCTATACCCTCCTTGAACTCTACATATACTTTGTTTCTTTACTACATAGCATTGATCGACCTCGAGTTACCGACAACGAATCACCTCAAAGTGTTTATTCAATTTCTACAAGACTCCACTTTTCTCTTTTCTTTTTTTTTCTTTTTTTTATATATAAAAGCATTTCTTTTCGGAGCTTGATTTTCTTCATATATATACAACTTTGAGGAACCATATTTGTTTATTCTACATGCAGTGTCAACCTTTTCAATCTCCACTTTGTACCTGTATCCCCAACTTAGGCTTTTAGTCTCATTCTTACTCGTTCAAGGAGGGTTAGGTTCAAGGAATTATTTCACCATGGGGTACATGTTTGTAATGTGGTGGCCAAAGAAAAGGTTAAAGTCTCATCGGGGATAACTAGGGTAATTTATGTACCGGGGAGGTCAAATTTTGGTCAAAATTATCTAACAGTCACAAAGATAGCCTAAGATCATCTCAGCACCCAACCAATTGCCTGAGATTTGCACAAAGAAACCAACCAGGCAAGTTCTAGACATCATAAGTTAAGCATGCGCATTATTTACACAAATCCTCACTCACTCACGACACATGAACTGTTCGACTCAACATAGTTTCAGCCCTCAAGTGAATGCAAGGCAACTCACAACTTTTATCATATGATATGCAAGATTCTGAGTAAACATAAAGTCAAAGAGCGAGCCTTAAATTCACCAGAATGACTAACCATACAAAGTCAAAGAAGAAAGGGTACCATTACATGCTTGAAACTATACAATCACACCAAACAAGTCAAAACGTTCCATGATTCTACTACACCCCTGGAAAAGAACCTGGCAAAGAAAAACCAGGGGGAGTTTATTACTAGCTACCAGTCTATGCTATTAAAGAAAAGGGATTTCATACAACTATTACACAAAATATCACACGAAATATCTACCTCACCCCCAACGTAAAGATCATGCATTGTCCCCTAATGCATAAAAATTGAAAAGCTAAGTTTAGGGGCTTCCTGGGCGCCCTGGGTGCTCGAAGGATTTGGAGCATGCTGGGCAACTGTGGTGGTGGTCGCTGAGGCTGGAGCAGGAAGCTCCACTTGCAGTGTGGCTGAAACAGGAGTTTGGGAGCTGCTGGACTCTCCCAATAATGCCTGTGGTGTAGCTGGATGTGCCCTGGCGACCCTGTCAGCCAGTGAATGTGCAATTGCTTTCTGCACGTCTACTTCCTCTGCAGCCTGAGCCTGTGTAGAAGCATCCTCTATAGAAGCCGCCACCCACTTACCCTTATAGTCCCGCTGACCCTCAGTTTCTTTTGCCAATGCTTCCTCATCGGTTTCCTCATCTTCAGTTGCTCCGTCATCTGATTCTCTTTCCGACTCTCCGGAGTCCTCCTCAGAAGGAGTGTCAATGTGGACAATGGCAGCTGGAGTCTTTGAAGTTTCCGCACCCTGTACCTCTGGGTCTGTCATGAGGTTGGAGAAGTACAGATTTAGGCCCGAAATGGAGGTGCTTGTGCCCTGCTCACCGCCTTCCGGAAGGAGAGAAGTCAAATCGAACTCTAAGTTCTGCAGCTTGTGCAACTCTGTTTTTAACTTAGCAACATCTTTCCTAAGCTGTGGCATATCTCCAACCTCGCCTCGCCTCGCTCGACCTTTTCAAGTCGCACTTCAAAGTGTGTAAGGCGATCTTCATATGATTTATGCTGATGTTGAAGCGCACTCATTGATGCTTGAATGGGACTCAATGCTTGCTTAATGAGTTTTAGTAGTTCATTTGTCAGCCGGTCTACCTTGGCGCTGACATGCTGAGCTAGTATACCCAGATTTGCGATAGCTGGCAAGGAAAAAGGTGGTTGTGCACTGCTTAGCTGAGCCTGAGGAGTGGCTGAGGAATCAGCGGGAGCAGCAGGGGCAACATGACTGTCAGGCATTGATGAAAGAGCAGGTGCAGGTGCTGTTGAGTCGGATGCATGAGGGAATGAGGTCTCGAGCTGGATGTCTGTTTCCTTGCCTACTGCATCACTTAGCCAAGTGATGTCAATGCACTGGAGAGCCTTCTCCATACGATCATGTTTCGGGATAGGTGGAACGCTTACAGCTTTGTAAAGAGTCGTGATCAAGCATGGGAAAGGAAAAGAAGTTTGCTTTTGGTTTGCCCTGATTCCCAGCTCCTTGAAGATAATGTGTCCCACATCAATCTTGATGTCCGACATGATGCATGCAATTATGAGGGCCTTTTCAATGTTCAAGTCTGTCTCATTTCTAGTCGGCATCAGACGGGAGCAAACAAAGCTGAGCCAATATCGGGCTTCCTAGGTGAAATCCCGTTCGTAAATCTTGTAGCGCGGGTCAATCCAGGAGGGGATTTCCTTTGCTATGACAGATGTTATCCAAGCACGCTCGTTATCTTTATTGGTTACCTTTGCATCATATTCAGCTGTGCCTGATGACCAATCCTCAAAGAGTAGATCATTGATTGTGCCTGCGTCACAGAGAACCTGAACCCCGCGAACTAGAACGGAGTCCAAAAATATCCTATTCCGCCTTTGTTCAGCATTTCTTGAGGCAGCGTAGGAAGCATAGAATTCCCTCACAATTGTTTCATTGTAGTCATCTAGGGTATCCGTGAAGTATCACCATTTCCTCTTCTAAATGTTTTCAATTATGTGAGGGTAGTTCTCTTTCAGACCATTCAGGCTTAACTGCTTCTCCTCGAGAATGTTTCTCTTTTTTATAGCCTTTTTGTATAGGTTCCATGATCCTGGGACCCCAAACCTCGAATCACCCTCGCTCTTCCGCCTTGCTTCACCTTGTAGGTCAACTGATGGCAAGATGTATGTCTGTGCCCCCTCTTCTTCAGACTGGGAGGAGTGCTCAACAGTTTTGCGGGTGGTTTCCTGCCGTTGACGCTTATACTGTTGTGCTTGTTGGTTCGGAGCAGCTCTTTTCTTCCTACGAGCAGGTGGTGATCGTGTTGCAATATATTTCCTTGGTGCCATTCCTGAAGTAAAACAGTGTGTGAGTGGTGGTCATAGCAAAAATAAAATATGGAGGAAAAATAACATAGATAAACAAGTTATGCGATGGGTTATGCGGTCACATATCCACTATGCGGACCGCAAACTTATCGCAGAATTTCATACCCCCAGACTTAAGGGATTATGCAATCGCAAAAAACCACCGCAAAACCAGTTTTGCGATCGCAAAGGGATTGCAGATTTGCACACACGAAAGGTAGTTTAACTGATTGTATTTGCGGTAGCTATGCGATCCGCAAAACACCTTTTGCGAACGCATAAGCGGTCGCATAAGTTCAAATCACTAGGACTTCTAGGGTATTATTTGTGATGGCTTTGTTCCCTATACTCGCAGGCAAAACATTTAACCACCAATAGCCTACACATGTACCCACCGCACATGTTTGAGAACAAAAACGAGATATGGAGTTCAAATGATGGACATTATGCAAAGAATCCACCAAAAAATAAAATAAAATAAAAATAAAAAAAAGAAAACAAACGTGAAAGAGTCACATACCAGATATTGGAGCAAGACGAAGGTGAAATTTGAGTTATGAGCAAGGTAAATTCCTTAATTCTGATCTTTGATGTGTGATCTGTGTGCGTGATTAAAATGTTTTTGGATTTTCTTTCCTTTCTTTTGTTTTTGTGTTTTTGATTTTGTGAGAGTTGTTAAGTGTTCGTGTGCGAGTGGGGTTGACAGTATGCGAAGGATTAGGGATTTATACCTGGATGTTTTGCGGTGGGCAAGTGGTCACATTACACATTATGCGGTCGCATATGTGTTATGCGATGAGTTTTAGAGCTGAGTTACTTTACCTCCATTCTGCGATGCATTCTGCGGTCGCATAACATCTATGTGTACTGCATAACTTGAACTCTTACCGCAGTTTTCAGACTCACATTCCCCAAATTCATTGACTGTGTTTGCGACAACTATGCGGTTCGCAAAGTCATTATGCGACCGCATAGTTGCTGAAAGCCCCTGATCCATCATTTTTTTTGCTTTAGTCTTTGCACTCTGTTTCATGGTAAATTGGGCTACCTGCACTCTAATACACACGTCAACCTGCTCAATCACTGACAACTAAAAAAAATAAAAAATAAAAAATAATAATTTTACCACACATGGGTTGCCTCCCAAGAAGTGCTTGATTTAACGTCACGGCACGACGATGTTGGTCCCCTATTTGGGCTACTCAGTGGTGGGGGTCAGACTATCCTTGAGAGCAATTTGCTCTATCAAGTGCTTGTCTCCTGTTGTGCCCAGGTAATGCTTAATCCGTTGTCCATTTACTTTGAAAGTGCGAAGTCCGTCTTTCAACTCTAATTCAATAGCACCGTAAGGGGACACATTCATAATTTTGAATGGGCCAGACCATTTGGATTTAAGTTTGCCCGGAAATAACTTGAGTCTCGAGTTGAAGAGCAAGACCAAGTCACCAGATTTGAATTCCCATTTCAAGATCTTCTTGTCATGAACAAACTTCATTCGTTCCTTATACATGGCTGCACTCTCATAGGCATGGAGACGGAATTCTTCCATTTCGTTGAGTTGTGTCATTCTCAGATTAGCCGCTTCAGCCCAGCCAAGATTTAACCTTTTCAGAGCCCACATGGCTTTGTGTTCAAGATCCACGGGCAAATGAAACGCCTTACCAAAGAGTAACCGATACGGTGAGGTGCTAATGGGAGTCTTAAATGCGGTGCGATATGCCCACAATGCATCCTCTAGCTTCCTTGACTAGTCGGTCCTATTTGCATTGACAGTTTTTGCTAGGATGTTTTTAATCTCCCTGTTGGAAACTTCAACTTGACCACTCGACTGAGGATGATAAGGCGTGGCCACCTTGTGCTTTACGCCATACTTTTCGAGCAGCCCGGTGAAAGCCTTGTTGCAGAAATGAGAACCACTGTCGCTAAGGATGGCTCGGGGAGTACCAAACCGTGTGAAAATGTTCTTCCTTAAGAATGCGGTCACACTCCTTGCCTCATTGTTGGGTAAGGCGATTGCCTCAACCCACTTGGATACATAGTCCATTCACACCAAGATAAATTTTATGCAATAAGAACTCACGAAGGGACTCATGAAATCAATCCCCCACACATCAAAGATCTCGACCTCCATTACAAACTTCATAGGCATCTCATGCTTTTTAGAGATTGATCCTTGCCTTTGACATTGCTCACAAGCCTTGACCATATGATTCGCGGCATGGTAGATAGATGGCCAATAATAGCCACATTCAAGCACTTTCGCGGTCGTCTGATTTCCTCCATGATGACCCCCAACCGGGGAGTCATGGCATGCTTTGAGAATTGGCATTACTTCATCTTCCAGAACACATCGCTGAATGATGTTGTCGGCAGAAATACGAAACAATAATGGCTCCTCCCAATAGTATTGCCTACACTCCCGCAAGAACTTTTTCTTTTGATATGTTTCCAATCCATTGGGGACAAGGTCGCTAACCAGATAGTTAGCAATATCGGCATACCAAGGAGCAAATATGTCAGACAATGCCAATATGTGCTCATCTGGAAAAGCATCATTGATGTCAAAGTCCTCTTTTGGCCTCCCTGCTTCTTCAAGCCTAGATAAGTGATCCGCGACTTGGTTTTCTGTCCCTCTTCGATCCTTGACTTCAAAGTCAAACTCTTGCAACAAAAGGACCCATCGAATCAATCTTGTCTTGATATCTCTCTTCGCCATAAGATAGCGAAGAGCAGCATGATNTAAGAAATTATTGCTCGGTCACAGTATAATTTATCTGAGCACCATTGAGAGTCTTGCTTGCATAGTAGACAGGATGAAGGATTTTGTTATGCCTTTGACCAAGCACCGCCCTAATGGCTACACTACTAGCATCACACATGAGTTCAAATGGAAGAGACCAATCCGGTGTGACAATAATAGGTGTCGTGGTGAGCTTTTCTTTCAACTCCTCAAATGCTTTGAGACACTTTTCATCAAATACGAACGTAGCATCGTTTTCAAGGAGCTTGCACATGGGGTTTGCAATTTTTGAGAAGTCCTTGATAAAATGCCTATAGAAGCCGGCGTTCCCCAAAATACTTCGGACACCCTTTACTTAAATGGGTGGAGGAAGCTTAGAAATGATTTCAATCTTTGCGCGGTCAACCTCTATGCCTTGTTTGGAAATTGTTTGGCCCAAAACAATGCCCTCATCCACCATGAAGTGGCACTTTTCCCAATTTAGTACAAGGTTTGTTTCTTCAGATATTTTGAGCACTTGTCTAAGGTTGTCAAGACAATGCTCAAAGGAATCACCCACTACAGATAAGTCATCCATAAACACTTCTAGGAAATTTTCTACCATGTCCGAGAAAATTGACATCATGCACTGTTGGAAGGTAGCCGGAGCATTGAATCCGGCTAAAAGCAAAAGTCCCATATTGGCATGTGAATGTTGTCTTCTCCTGATCTTCCAATGCAATGTTGATTTGGTTATAGCCGGAGTATCCATCCAAAAAGCAACAAAATGACCTTCTCGCTAGCCGATCAAGCATTTGATCAATAAAAGGCATAGGGAAATGGTCTTTGCAAGTGGCACTGTTGAGCTTATGGTAGTCCATGCAAACTCTCCATCCGGTCACAATACTTGTTGGGATGAGCTCATTTTTCTCATTTTAGACAACGGTCATGCCTCCTTTCTTTGGCACACATTGCACCGGGCTCACCCAAGAACTATCGGCAATGGGATAGACTACTCCGGCATCTAACCACTTGATGATTTCCTTCTTCACCACCTCCTGCATGGGCAGGTTTGATCTTCTTTGGTGCTCCACACTAGGTTTGCTTCCTTGTTCCAATTGTATTTTGTGCTCACAGATTCCGACGGGAATCCCTCGGATGTCCGCTATTGTCCACCCAATGGCTTGTTGATGTTCCCGTAGGACATTCAATAAATGATCTACCTGCGCCTCATTCAACAAGGAAGAAACGATTACCGACAAAGTATCGTTAGAGCCAAGAAATTTATACCTTAAGTATGGTGGAAGTGGCTTGAGTTCAAGTTGTGGCGGCTCAATAATTGAAGGTTTTGCTTGGAGAGTGGCTCTATTCTCTAAGTCAAGAGAAAGCTTCATTGGTGCGTAAGTGTAAGGCCCACGTCTTTTTAATGCATTCATTGATTCCATGTACCCCTCCATGTTTTCGCCATCGAAATTTACCAATATCACCGCCAAAGCCTCACCTAGGCATTATTCTTCCATTTTCATTTCACTTATATCCTCTACCTCATTAACAACATCAATGACTGAGATGCCTTCATATGCATGTGGCAACTTTATACCCTTACTTGCTTGGAAGGTGACTTCTTCATCATTAACTCGGAACTTGATTTCATTTCGTTCCAAATCCATAACTGCTCTTCCGGTAGCAAGGAATGGCCTCCCCAAGATGATAGGGATTTCTTTGTCAACGGCACAGTCAAGGATCACAAAATCATCCGGAAGGAGGAACTTTCCCACTTTCACTAAGACATCATCAATAATTCCCACCGGTCTTTTGATTGAACGATCGGCCATTTGCCATCTCATGCTTGTAGGTATCGGCATGCTTAACCCCGCTTGCTTGTAAATGGCAAGAGGCATCAAGTTAATGCTAGCCCCGTTGTCACAACGTGCCCTTGCAAAATCTCGCAGGCCAATAGTGCACGAAATGGTGAATGCTCCCGGGTCTTCTTTCTTTTCAACGGTGGTTGTTGCAATAATGGAGCTAACCCGGTGAGTAAATTCACTACTTCATTCTTGGTGGTTCTTTTCTTGGTTATCAAGTCCTTTAAGTATTTAGCAAAACCCGGCATCTCTTGAAAGGCTTCCTCAAATGGTATATTCACCGACAATTGCTTGAGAATGTCATAAAATTTCTCGAATTTGCTATCATCAACCCTCCTAGCAAGTCTTTGAGGGAACGGAGGGGAAGGTCTAAGAATTTGTTCTAGAGTTGTTGGTGCCTCTTTCCTCTTCACCTTTTTATGATTTTCTTCTTGGACTTTTACTCCTTTGGGGAGCTTTTCAACTTCAACAACAATCGGCACTTCAACTTGTGCTTCAACCTCTTGCTCAAGATCATCTACTCCAATAATTTGCTATTTTTCTCCTTGAAGTACCTTCCCGCTTCGTGTGGTGATTGCCATGCAATGAGAAGTTGGACCACTCCCATTTTCTTTAGGGTTTGCAATTGCGTCACTTGGGAGTATGCTCTTCGGCTTTGAATTATGCTCTCGTGACAAATCTCTCATTTGCATTTCTAGCTTTTGTATGGATGCGGTGTGTGACCCCACAAGTTCGGACATATTTTTCATTGTAGTGTCACCTCTTTCTTGATTTGGTAATATTATTTCAAGCATGCTCTCCAACTTGGACTCACTTGAGGAACCTTCCTTATAATGCGAGGAGTTAGAGTATTGCCCCTTTGGTGGAACATAGGGGTTTGAACTCTGGTTTGCATAGTTGTTGTTGTTATTGCTCTAATTACCTTGACTTGATCCACCTTGATCATTGCGCCATTATTGATGGCCTTGCCCTTGTGGGTTAGGCCTCCATTGATTTTGTTAGCGATAACCACCTTGAGAATTATAGACATAATTTGCCTCCTCGCAATCTTCGGTTGACCAGGGTTGCACATCTTCCACAGCATTTACCTTTTTAGTTTGGTTTTCAGTGGACATCTTGGTTAACACATTAATGTTTGTGGCAAGACCGAAAATTACTTGATCGCTCTCTTGATTCTCCTTAATCAGGTTGGTCAAAGAGGGAGTACCGTATGCAATTCCACCTGTGGTATCTTCCGAGTGCCAAGCTTGATTGTATTCTACCATCTTGTCGAGCATTTGTGTGATCCTTGTGAATGTTTTATCCATAAAAGCTCTATTCGCAGCATTCTTTGCTATGGATTGGTTCAGCGGATCCAAACCTATGTAAAACTTTTCTAACAAGATTTTGTCCGGAAAACCATGATTAGGCGACCTCACTTGGTATAGCTTGAACCGATCCCATGCCTCATGTAGGTGTTCTCCCGGTAGTTGCTTGAAAAAGAAAATTTTATCCCTGAGCTCGGATTTCTTGCTTTGTGGGAATCATTTGGCTAAGAAAGCACGAACTAGTTCAGGCCAAGAGTGAATGAAGTGAGGTGGTAGATTTTGGATCCATTTCCTTGCCTCTCCAACTAGTGAGTACTTGAATACCCTCAGTCTTAGGGCATTATCTGACACGTTGTTCTGTTTGTGCATCGCGCACACACCCAAGAAGTTTCTAAGATGTTGTGTTGGATCATCTTCGG
This sequence comes from Nicotiana otophora, assembly GCA_000715115.1. Classification (NCBI taxonomy): domain Eukaryota; kingdom Viridiplantae; phylum Streptophyta; class Magnoliopsida; order Solanales; family Solanaceae; genus Nicotiana; species Nicotiana otophora. Next base: position 18,543 of record AWOL01S0031169.1, read on the forward strand.
TAGAATTCCTAAAAAATTCCTCTGCTTTAAGCATTAGGATCAGACCATGTTCCACCTTGAAGGTAGCAGCATCAACTCGCGGAGGGACAATGGCATTTGTGTCCTCGATGTACTCATCTATATCCGCAAAAGGATTTTCTTCTTCGTCATACTCTTCCATGTTTATCTAGCACACCAAAGAAAGCAAGCAAAGTGTGATGGAATAAAAACGTGAAGTAAAGCACACACTAAATCGTAATTTCAAAACCGTATTCCCCGGCACCGGCGCCAATTTCGATACGCTCAAATTACACCTTAATAATTAGTGTAAAGCGGTCGATGTCAAACATAGTAACCCAACTAGGTTGGGGTCGAATCCCACAGGGAATAGGTGTGAAAAGGCTACTTGAGTAGTGTGAAACTTGACTTAATTTGTAATTCTATTTCGTTAGTTGAAAAGAATGTTGCAATTGAGTGAAATGAAGACAAGTAGAATATTGTAAGATTGTGATTAATTTGATTAAGGAAACCAAGGTTGTGTCCCCATTGATGTCATGTAATGCTATCAGTGTTAATATGATATATTTCTAATGGAAAGTTCTTTGATATGCAAATGGTTTCTAAGTGACTACCCACTATTTCCTAATAGTTGAGTAATATCTACTCTTCAAGATTTGCCCAAATGTAAAAGAGTTGCAATTGAAAATAACCAATTTATGCCAAATATAACCCACTTATTCCTAGGCGATTCCATTAAACAAGGGTTAAAGCCTTGAGTTTTTGGTATTCAATTCTACCAAACCCTAGCCTACCTTTCCAAGTGAAGATAGAGTGAAATGGAATTAGTTAATGTTTGCAACCACTAACATCACATGAAGAATAAGAACTGAATAAATATCAGCCAACCATTATATATATATTCAATGGTAAACACCCTTTAACGTTACACCTATCTAGGGTCCACAACCTTAGTAATTAAAACTAACTACTCATACTAAAATCTAAGAACAAAGCGATAAATAGAGTCATAAAGCTTACAAAGATACAAGATTCTCTCTTCAAAAGTCTCCAAAAAATAACAGTGCATTCAATGCTCTAAAAGTATTCTCTTGTTCTAACCAGCTACCCCACAAAAATCCTAATAAATCTATTTATAGTGGGCTAAAAGTCGGAGCCAAAATTGGACAAAAATAACCCTGCAGAAAGTTTATGCGACCGCATATTGGTCGCAGATCATGTATGCGGTCCGCATATTATTTGAAATCGCCGCATAAGCTCATGTATCTAACCCAGCTCTTAACCGCATTCCAATTATGCGGTCCGTATATACATTATGCGACCGCATATTCCTCCGCATACGTGCTTCTCAGCTTTCTTGATTTCAGTTATGCGATCACTATGCGGTCCGCATAATTGTTATGCGACCGCATAATGGGTCGCATCTTTTTCTCTGCAGTTAACCAACAATCTGCTTCAGTCTGTGATGGGTATGCGGTCCGCATATGCTTTATGCGACCGCATACTTGCGGCATTTCTGCCCTTTTGTGGTTTTTTGACTTTTTTTCCATGTTTTTGGATCCTCAAGCCTCATGCACTGCAAAACACCAAAACTTCCTAAGAATTAACTAAACATACATTGAAAGATGAGCTAAAGTCTATGTAATTGGTATCAAATATGCTAAAATTCTACGGCACATCAGTAAGTGATTGTTTCCTGGATCCTATGATCAAACCATGGCTGTTGAGTTTGGTTCGAGTTCTCCTTTGGTTTTTAGACTATGTTGAGATCTGTGTGGAGAAAGAGCTTAGTTGAAGGCTTGTCAGTGTTGGGTTTCGTTTGGGCCTGTCTTGGGCCTACTGTTATTGCTTGTACTACTTTGTAATTTATTCATTATTGGGCCTGTAATAATTTTATAATAACAATTGCGGTGATAGTGAAATTGGAAAATGGGTATCTCTTAATATTTGCATGAAAAAGGGTAGAAAGCGTGTTTATAGGATTTGTGTGATCTATTTGCTATCCGACTTGTTATATGTGAATCTTTTTGTGTACTATTAGAAATCATGTCATTGGGGGATCACACACTCACATAATTAGTATGTTGTCAATGCATGAGTATTCTATCTATTCTTGTGTCTACTGCTATGTGTTGCTAGATAGCATACCTATAGGAAATAATTGCTAATGACTGCTCCTTAATCTGCTCAGTAGATATCATGCCCATAGGATTTTAACTAATTAATTCGCTATTGTAATCTAATCGGCCATCTAGAAAGCATGCCTATAGGAGCTAATTGTATGAGAATCAATTCCAATTGCCAAGCTTTAGAAATCATGCCTATAGGACATCACTACTCGCTTTTCAAATGTTGTTTTATTGTTTATCCACGCGATTATTAGGAAGCGTAATAATTTTGAGCATTTCCAATAAGTTCTATTATTCCTTACTGTATAAATCACTTAGAAATCATGCCTATAGGACATCACTACTCGCTTTTCAAATGTTGTTTTATTGTTTATCCACGCGATTATTAGGAAGCGTAATAATTTTGAGCATTTCCAATAAGTTCTATTATTCCTTACTGTATAAATCACTTAGAAATCATGCCTATAGATGTGTCTACTGATAATCTGTAATAAGCCACTTAGCAATATCTAGCATTTACCAATTGGATATTTGGAAATCATTAGGTCTAAAAATGGCTTGCGCATCTGAATTAGATCATCTAGAAACCATGCCTATAGAGTTTAAAAACTGCAATCCATTCAATTCTGAAAACTGCCTAATATGTAAAATCTGTTTGCGTGCATTTGTTTGCCTAATTGCAGAGGCTAATATGAGCCTTTAATTGGATCTAATTGAAGTCCTATTTGTTTTGAATTGTCGCCCAGTTTTAATATTTTTGATCAGCCTAAGTCAAGTCTAGAACCACCCAAAAATAGAGGTCCAAATGCCTCCTAGACCATAGTCATGGGACGGGTAGTGCATGCATATCGCACGATTTAAAATCAACTAGTGCGCTTTAGGTAATAACTTAAATATAGTAATTGGGTAGCGTGAGATGATAGTCTGTGCCCGCTGAATAATACGAGTAACACCCTATCTTGAGGGAGTTATGAAGTATTTTTTATGTTGCACGGGGTGATCCTTTAGGCTAAAAAACTTAGGACCCCCATCTTATCTTTGAATCAAGTGTTTGTATTTATTCAAAGTCTTTGATAATCAAACTTCCCAAACTTTTTATTTTCTCTATCTTTGTTTATCTGACTAGTTCATATAATTTAAGTTCGGCCGGGACCCATAGTTGTGGACCTCGAAGAGTGCCTAACACCTTCTCCTCAAGGTAATTTCGAGCCCTTACCCGATCTTTGGTGATGCAAACTAGTCAAACCCGAGTCATATGAAAATATGTGTCCTAACGCACCTTAAAAACCGTTAGGTGGCGACTCTCCTCTTTTAATACCTGCTTTAAAAGAGTTGTCACATGTCGAGTCCCGATTTCGCGAGAAAATGGGGCACGGCAGCATGGCGACTCTGCTGGGGATATTTAGGCTCTTACCATAGCAAACTTGGTTTATATGAATTAGTCTTCTCTCATAAACTTGTTTCCTTGTTCTTTTATTATTTTGCTACTACATGAATATCCCGCTCTTGTTTCCCTTTTTATTGCTGCATGCACACCCTTTCCATTATTCTCGCTCTATTTGAATTCGTATTAATATGCAAATCCCTTCCTTTATTTTTCCTTCTTTGGTCAAATTGGCTCTAACATGCGTGTTCCTTTTTTAGTCATACTTATTTGCTCCAAGTCACCTTCTAAATTGCTACACAATGTTTCTCCCCACCCTTACTCCCTCGCTTACTTTTTATGATTTCCACATTGCACGAACTAACTTCTTCTTGTTTTCCTTTCTTTTCATGTCTTTTACGTTTCATTTTAATACTCCATTTACTGTTTTTATCATGCAAAATATTTGACAATGTGTTGTTTATCTTTGCATAAAGCATGCTCCACATCATATTCCACGCGTGCCCAATTAATACCATAGCGGCGCTTGATGAGTGTCCGCACTCTTCCGAAATCACCGTTTAAATTTAAAAAGGCTTATTTGTGATAAAACTAGTCGATCATCGGTGCAGTCGACGGTTCCGTACCTTTCCCTCTCAAGTTGTCCACTTGAGGGTACAGGTCAAGACTCTTCTAGAAACCCCACTCTAATATTAACTGTGCATGCATCATGTCCAAACCTAGTATGGGTTAGAACGCTGTCCGCGTGATAACCCGCTAAGGCAAGCCTTGTCCAAAATCTGCCGGGATTTCTATAATTCCAATGGACACTATTATGATATGTGCATTATTTGGAGAAAACCTGCCCGTATGCCAATCATTAATGTGTAAATAG
>AWOL01S0031171.1:0-20590 GCA_000715115.1 Nicotiana otophora
AATACATGAATTATACATGGAATGGAGCATGGAAATTAGTAGAAATTGTGGGATTTTGAAAAAAATCTAGGAATTGGTAATTTTGTATTTTGACCACAAAATTGGACATGGAATTGAGAATAAATTATATATTTGAGTTTGTGGTGTTATGGGTAAAGTTTATCTTCGAAAGGTTTTAGAATCCGGGCAGGTGGACCCGATAGTTGATTCTTATCAACTTTTTGAGCGGAGTTGAAAATTGTTTAAATTGATTAATTATGGGTATTAGAACACATTTTGATTGGTTTNTAATAGTGGAGTAAATCTGTAATTTCATAATGTTTTAATTATTTCTTTTAAAGCATAAATTTTTCGATCTTGTATTCTACCTTAATATCTCGGAAAATGCCAAGTGTCAATAACAAATAAATAAGAAATACCATAAAATGTCGGACATCACTGAAAGATTTATCTTGTGAATATTCGGACTACTAGCGATATCACGCACGATTCTGCCGAGGTTGTTCATCCTGATAGCATCAAAATAAGAGTGTAAAAGGACTAACATTTATGTTTGTTTTAGTATTTTATTTTATAATAATCCTTCTTATTTTGCAGCAAATATCATCTTTGTATAAGAAAAAGATGAAAAGAAAAAAAAAAAGAAAGAAAAAAAGAAACCAAAATGCAAAGGAAATTTCATGAACGAGAGCCGGCACTGATATACGAAAAAGAAGAATTCTTGTACTACAACAAATTATAAACAAAATTGCATGTTGGAGCAGCAAGTGGACATAGAAATATTCCAACTAGACTCATTGTCTAGCAACTAGACAACAACAATGCAAGTGGCATATGCACATGGTGGATAAATCTATTAAAATAAGACTTCAAAAAATGAGCTCTCACAACTATATAAATGTAACGACTCGATCGGTCGTTTTGAGATCTAGCGCGTCATTTGATGGTTTGAGACCTTGAGTAGCTTCACTTCAGGTATTATGACTTGTGCGTATGGTCGGAATGGAATTTTGGGAAGTTCGGAGTTGATTTGGAAAGACAATTCTTAATTCGGAAGCTTTAAGTTGGAAAATTGACTAAGGTTTGAATTTTTAGTAAACGACCTCGGAATCAGGAATTGAAGGTTCCAATAGGTTCGTATGATGATTTCAGACATGAGCGTATGTTCGAGTCGAGCATCGGGTGGTTAGGGAGTATTTCGGCACTTATTACGGAAGGTTGGCATTTTTGAAGGTTTAATAATTCCCTAAGTTTGGGTTGAAGCGGATTTTGATGTTATCGATGTCCATTTGGGATTCTGAGCCTGGGAATAGTTTCATATGGTTATTTTGGTCTTAGGAGCGTGTCCGGATGTTGATTAGGAGGTCCGTAGGTCATTTCGGCGTCAATTGGCGAATGTTGGAAATTTGATGATTTTCGGGAAGTTTGACCGGGAGTGGACTTTTTGATATCGGGGTCGGATTCCGATTTTGAAAGCGGGAGTAGGCATCAAATGTAGAAGTTTGAAGTTCTAAAGTTCACTAAGCTTGAATTGGGGCGCGATTCATGGTTTTAGCTTTGTTTGATGTGATTTGAGGCCTCGACCAGGTTCGTGTCATGTATTAGGACTGGTTGGTATGATTGGACGGGATCCTGGGGGCCACGGGTGTGTTTTGGGGTGGTTTCGGACAAAGTTTGGCTAAGATGTTGTTGCTGGTTTGCTGGTGCAGGTGTTGTTCTTCGCGAACGCGAAGGGGCTCACTCGTTCACGAAGAAGGAGTTTTTGACTGGGCCATTTGTTCTACGCGTTTGCGATCAGGGAGTCATGTTCGCCAAGGTCTAGGCAATTGAGCTCAACGTTCGCAATTTACCTCTCACGTTCGAGTAAGGTAAGTTGGGCATGGAAAGCTTTTGGCCTATGCATTCGCGAGGATGGTTCCGCGTTCGCGATGGTCAGGCCTGGAAAGGCATCGCGTTAGCGAGCCTGTCTTCGAGATCGCAAAGGAGGAAATTGGAGCTGAAGCAGGTTGTGCTTCGTGAATGCGAGGGAAGTGCCGCGTTCGCGAAGAAGGTCGGATTGGGCAATGTTCTTTTTAAATCGGGGGTTTTTCTCATTTTCACTTCACTTCTTCCATGGGAGCCGATATTTGGAGCAATTTTGGAGTGCTATCTTCATAATATATTATGGGGTAAGTGATTTCTTCTCATTGTGAATTAATACATGAATTATACATGGAATGGAGCATGGAAATTAGTAGAAATTGTGGGATTTTGAAAAATATCTAGGAATTGGTAATTTTGTATTTTGACCACAAAATTGGACATGGAATTGAGAATAAATTATATATTTGAGTTTGTGGTGTTATGGGTAAAGTTTATCTTCGAAAAGTTTTAGAATCCGGGCAGGTGGACCCGATAGTTGATTCTTATCAACTTTTTGAGCAGAGTTGAAAATTGTTTAAATTGATTAATTATGGGTATTAGAACACATTTTGATTGATTTGCACATTGTTTGCATAGTTTTGGTTCGACAAGCATTGGTTTGAGGTGTTAGAGTGGCGTTACAGCCGGCTATGGAACTTCGAAGCGAGGTAAGTCTCTTGTTTAACCCTGTGAGGGGGAAACTACCCCCTAGGTGATATTTATTGTTATGTGCAACTAGTTGTGGGTGCTACGTACGCACGAGGTGACGAGAGTTCGTACGTAGCTAAAGTATGTTTATGTCCGGGTAGACTTAGGATTTTATCATATAATATTTGAATTATTTAACTCCATTCCGCTAGATTATTTAATTGAAGTTATAATTGAAATTGATTTAGAAATAAATATATGTACACTAAGCCAAGCCTTAACACTTTGAGTTTTGGGTGAGTTATTCAAAGAATGGTAAAAATCATATTCATATTAAACTCATGTGCTATATTGTAAACATGTGTCTCGTAACTCGGTAACTTCCTACCTTTTCTTGTGGAGCGGTCGAACGCCTCGGTAGTATATAAACGCATCTATGGTTCGTTACGCTCGACCCTCGTCAGTGCACACATTATTCGGGATCGGGCCGAACGAACTCGGCAGAATCGTCCGTTATCTCGCGAATAGTCGGAATATTTACGAGCTAATCTTTCTACTGATGTCCGACATGTTATACGGTGTTCCTTATTTATTTGATATTGGCACTTGATAATTTCTAAGTTTTTAAGGCAGGATACCAGATCGAGAAATTTATACTTTAAAAGAAATAATTGGAGGATTATGGACCTCACGGATTTATCTTATTATTGTCGTACATTGTATATCTGCTTAAGTTTTATTATATTGCTTTATTAGACCTTTAGTAAGTGTCTATGTCGACCCCTCGTCACTATGGCTCCGCGGTTAGGCTAGATACTTACTGGGTATGCGTTGATTTACGTACTCATGTTGCACTTCTGCACTAAATGTGCAGGATCTGACAGGTTCATTTCATGATCACCTTGGCGCATAGGCGCACCTATTGAGGAGACTCTATGTGAGGTGCATTCCAGGCTACACATCGTAATCTACTGATTCTCCATTGTACTATTTATTTTATTCTGTCTTATTGCATTCTGACAGATATTGTATTATTATAGTACTCCTTAGAAATTTGTTCATGCACTTGTGACACCAGATTTTGGGAGTTTTCTTCGAGTTATTCATTGTTGTGGTTCGTGTAGATATTTTTATTTACCTTGTAAATTATATTTTATAATTTTCAATTAAGAAAAATTTTGATTTCAAAAATACTAAAATGAGTAATTTAATTGGTAAATCATTGTTGGCTTGCATGGCGATGGCGTTAGGCGCCATCACGACCTATAATAGATTTCGGGTCGTGACAACTTGGTATTAGAGTGTTAGGTTCACTTAGGTCTCACGAGTCATGAGCAAGTCTAGTAGAGTCTTGCGGATCGGTATAGAGATGTCTGTACTTATCTTCGAGAGGCTACAGGGCTGTTAGGAGCACTCCCCTTCTTGATTTCCTTATCGTGCAATTTGATTCCATTGAGGCTTGTGCCTCTATTTTCTTCCTACTCATACTTATACGATGTTGAGCGCTCGTTCCAATTGGGCACTGAGGAGTTTTAGTGGTACTACAGACATGGTGTGGGATGCTTTTTCCCTGCGTATTCAAGCAGGCTATTATCGTTGTCTTGCGGAAGGATGTTCTGTCATTTTGGCTCAATATCTGTACTGCCTATGGTTTTGAGGATATGCACATATTGCTATGGGGTCCATGCGTTGCTATCGCACGGTATTGATGTACTGGTGGGTGCTTGTTTATCGTCAGGATAGTAAAATAACTTGAAAGAAGGATTTCTCAGTGCATGATTTAGGGGTTTCACATTTAATTCCAGCAAGGAAAAGCAATCAGACTATGGATGTTCAGGTCTTGGTTGAAGGGGTAACGAAACTTGGTATTTTTGAGCGTGGTGGAATTTTCATTGTGATGCGGTGTCGTAGTCCTTGTGTGAACGCATTACGGTTCATCGGTGTTATGGCCTTCTTTGATTTGTTTTCCTTCGAGGCAGGGTGTGTGAAGTGGTGCCTGGGGGGAGGTTTCCAGAAATAGTGGTGTGCAACGATTCAGAATCAAATTGGTATTTCTAATATTGATGGCTCTAGAGTGTCACGACCCAAAATCTCTCTAAGACTAGGTAAACCTAACATTTGCGGAATAACTGAATAATAATAGAAATTAAAGACCACACCTCAACAACATTAGTATATATATAAATAAAACTGGAAAGTGCCGCTTGACATATATAACTAAAACCAGCAAAACTGAATACACAAAATTCCCAAAAACCCGGTAGTCACAAGTCATAAGCTCTAAGAATTTGTTCTAAATGTATCTATACATCAGTAACTAGGAAACATAAAGGAGGAACAACATAAGGGATAGAGGGGGACTCCGAAGTCTGCGGACGCTGGCAGATATACCTTGAAGTCTCTGAATCAGCAGCAAGTACTCTCAACTAATAGCGGGGATGGTAGGTGGTACCTCAGGAGCGCCCCTGTTATTTACCTCTATTTGATGTGTTGTCCAATCCTCAGTCATTTCATTATATTATCATATCCTCTATCTTATTTTTCTATCATTTCCAGTAGGGCCTGACCTGACCTCGTCACTACTCTACCAAGGTTAGGCTCGGCACTTACTGGGTACCGTTATGGTATACTCATGCTACTCTTCTGCACATCTTTTTGTGCAGATCCAGGTACCGCTTACCAGCCCAGATATCAGTGAGCTACCTGTGTTCGGAGACTTCAAGGTACATCTGCCAGCGTCTGCAGACCTCGGAGTCCCCCTCTATCCTTATCATGTTGTTTCCTTATTTTGGTTGACTCTGATGCATAGAGACACTTAGTATTCCTCTTAGAAGCTTGTGACTTATTTTGGCAGGGTTTTGGGAGTTGAAATTAATTAATTGCAGTTTTATATTTATTTCATATGTTGAGAATTGGGCTTCGATTTTATTTTATGTATTTCCGCAAATTGTTTAACTTACCTTGTCTTAGAGACTAGGTACCATCACGACAACCTATGGAGGGTGAATTGGGGTCGTGACAAGTTGGTATCAGAGCTCTAGGTTCATAGGTGTTATGTGTCACAAGCAGGTTTAGTAGAGTCTCGCGGATCAGTACGGAAACGTCTGTACTTATCTTCGGGAGGGTATAGAACTGTTAGGAAAATATTCACTTCTTTGATTCCTTATCATGCGCATTTGTTGACTTCAAAATTCTAAACCCTTGTATTTGTATTCTATTAGAGATGATGAGGACACGCACAACTGGATTCTATGATCAGACACCCAAGCCCCCTGTTGGAGCCGCAAGAGGTCGGGTCCGGGGCAGAGGCCGAGGAACACCACGTGGTGTAGCCAGATCACCTGCACGAGCTGCTACAGCGGAGCCACTAGTAGCTCCAGTTGGGGAGCAGACACTTGAGATGTCTGTTACTACCCCTACACTTCAGGATACTTTTGCCTAGTTTTTGAGCATGTTTGGCACTCTAGCTCAAGCAGGGTTAATTCCACTTGCTCCTGCCACATCTCAGACCGGGGGAGGAGCACAAACTCCTGCCGCCCGTACCCTAGAGCCATGGGCCCTGGTTGACCATGCCCTGAAGGTTATACCAGTACAGCCAGTTGTCCCAGTTCAGTCCGAGGTTAGGGCAACAGTTTCGGAGGGGAAGCAGCTCAGGCTCGAGAGGTACAAGAAGTACCACCCTCCCACTTTCGGCGGTTTAGATTTAGAGGATGCTCAGGGTTTTCTTGAGGAATGTCACCGTATCCTCTATACTATGGGTATTGTGGATTCCAGTGGGATTTCTTTCATGGCATTCCATCTTAGAGGAGCGGACTACAAATGGTGGCAGGCATACGAGTTGGATAGTCGGGCTGAGGTAGCTTCACTCACTTGGAATTAGTTTTCAGATATGTTCTTGAGGGAATATATTCCTCAGAGTCTTAGAGATGCATGGCACGCAGAGTTTGAGCAATTGCGCTACGGTTCTATGACCATGTCAGAGTATGCAGTTTGATTCAGTGATTTGGCTAGGTATGCACCAGCCTTCGAGAGCGGGTTTGTCGATTTTTAGAGGGGGTCCATCCTAGTATCAGATTCAGTATGGCCCGAGAGCTGGAGATGGACATCACATACCAATAGGTGGTGTCAATGGCTAAGAGATTGGAGGGTATGCGAATCCAAGAGAGAAAAGAGAGAGAAGCTAAGAGACCTAGAGATTCTGGCACGTATAATAGTTCTCGTGCCCTAGCTACAGCTCGTCGGGATAGGGGTTATGCGAGTCATCCTGTTCATTCAGCACTTCCAGCCTCCAGTGGTACTCCGGCCATTCCTAGGCCCCAGGATCCCTATTATGCACCGCCAGTTTCTAGTGCACCTCATGTACGGGGTGCTTCCAGCAATCAGTCCAATTGATCAGGACCGAGCCAGTCACAGCAGCCACGTCCTCCGAGAGCTTATTTTAAGTGTGGTAACACTCATCATATGGTGAGGGATTGCCCCAGATTCAGGAGGGGTACACCTCCACAGATTTCGCAGGCCTCACCTATTCCACAGGGCCCTCAAGCTTTTCAAGTCATGATTACTGTACCTGTTGCCACTCCACCTGCACAACCAACTATTATGCCTTTCCTGCTAGGATGGAGGCAATTGCATCCGATTCTGTTATCACAAGTATTGTTCTGGTCTGTCATAGAGATACATCAGTCTTATTTGATCTAGGCTCCACTTATTCTTATGTGTCATCTTATTTTGCCCGTATTTGGGTGTATCCTGTGATTCTTTGAGTTCTATTGTTTATGTATCTACACCCGTGGGTGATTCTATTATTGTTGACCGCGTGTATCAATCGTGTTTGATTGCTATTAGTGGTTTTGAGACCAGAGCTGATTTATTATTGCTCAGTATGGTGGATTTCGATATTATTTTGGGCATGGACTGGTTGACCCCCTATCACACTATCCTTGATTGTTACGCCAAGAGGATGACATTGGCTATGCCAGGTTTACCGTGGCTAGAGTGGAGAGGTACCTTAGATCATGTTCCTAGCAGGGTTGTTTCATTTCTTAAGGATCAACGAATGGTTGAGAATGGGTGTGATGTGTATCTAGCCTATATGAGAAATGTTAGTGTTGATACTACTACTGTGGAGTCAGTTCCAGTAGTAAGGGATTTTACCGATGTATTTCCAGCGGATCTTTCGGGTATGCCACCCGATAGGGATATTGACTTTGGCGTTGATTTGTTATCGGGCACTCAGCCCATTTCTATTCCACCGTATCACATGGCCCTAGAAGAATTGAAAGAATTAAAAGAGCAGTTACAGGAGCTGCTTGATAAGGGTTTTGTTCGGCCCAGTGTATCGCCTTGGGGTGCTCCTGTCTTATTTGTGAAGAAGAAGGATGGTTCTATGCGGGATGTGTATTGATTACTGCCAATTGAACAAGGTCACAGTGAAGAACATGTATCCATTGCCACTGATTGACGACCTATTTGATCAACTTCAGGGTGCCAGGGTGTTCTCTAAGATTAACTTGCGTTCAGGCTATCATCAGTTGAAACTTTGGCAGCCAGATATCCTGAAGACTGCTTTCAGGACTCGGTATGGTCATTATGAGTTCCTTGTAATGTCATTTGGGCTGAACAACCCCAGTAGAATTTATGCATTTGATGAATAGTGTATTTCAGCCCTATCTTGACTTATTCGTTATTATGTTTATTGATGACATTCTGGTGTACTCCCGGAGCCGGGAAGATCATGAGCAGCACCTGAGGACTGTGTTTCTGGCTTGATTCAGTAGGACTTTTGGGTCATATAGTTTCGTGCGAGGGGATCAAGGTAGATCCGAAGAAGAGTGAAGCAGTGCAGAGTTGGTCCAGACCGTCCTCAGCTACGGAGATCCGGAGTTTCCTTGGTTTGACAGGGTATTACCGCTGATTTGTAGAGGGTTTCACTTCTATTATTGCACCTATGACCAAATTGACCCAGAAGGGTGCTCCATTTAAATGGACCGAGGAATGTGAGGAGAGCTTTCAAAAACTCAAGACAACTTTGACTACAACCCCAGTATTAGTGTTTCCTACAGGTTCAGGATCTTATACTGTGTATTGTGATGCGTCACGTATTGGTCTCGACTCAGTGTTGATGCACGACGGTAGGGTGATTGCCTATGCGTCCAGACAGTTAAAGGTACATAAGAAGAATTATCATGTCATTGACCTTGAGTTAGAAGCTATTGTTCATGCCTTGAAGATTTGGCAACATTATTTGTATGGTGTCTATTGTGAGGTTTATACTGATCATCAGAGTCTACAATATCTATTTAAATAGAAGGATCTTAATTTGCGGCAGCGGAGATGGTTGGAGTTGCTTAAGGATTATGATATCACCATTCTCTATCATCCTGTAAAGGCCAATATGGTAGACGATTCCTTGAGTTGTAAGGCGGAGAGGTTGGGCAGATTATCATACTTATCGGTAGCAGAGAGGCCTTTAGCCTTGGATGTTCAGGCCTTGGCCAATGAGATTGTCAGATTGGATATTCTTTAGCCGAGCCGAGTTTTGGCTTGTGTGGTTTCTCAGTCTTCTCTTTATGATCGTATCACAGAACATCAGTATGATGACCCCCATCTGCATGTCCTTAAGGATAACGTTCAGCACGATGATGCCAAGTAAGTCACTATTGGAGATGACGGTGTATTACGGATGCAGGGCAGGCTATATGTGCCCAATGTAGATGGTTTGCATGAGTTAATTCTCCAAGAGGCTAACAGTTCGCGGTACTCCGTTCATCCCGATGCTGCAAAGATGTATCAGGACTTGAGACAACACTATTGGTGGAGGAGGATGAAGAAATACATAGTGGAATATGTAGCTCGGTGCCTAAATTACCAGTAGGTGAAGTATGAGCAACAACGACCGGGTAGATTGCTTCAGAAGCTAAAGATTCCAGAATGGAAATGGGAGCGGATCACTATGAATTTCATTGTTGGGCTCCCATGGACTCAGAGAAAGTTTGATGCAGTTTGGGTGATTGTGGATATATTGACCAAGTCAGCACATTTCATTTTTGTGGTTACTATTTACTCTTTGGAGCAGCTAGCTCAAGTTTATATTTGCGAGATTGTCAGGCTTTATGGCATGCCAGTATCTATCATCTTTGACCAGGGTACATAGTTTACATCACGATTCTGGAAAGTCGTGCAGCGACAGTGGGGTACTCGTGTGGAGTTGAGTACAACACTTCACCCTCAGACAGATGGACAGTCCGAACGCACTATTCAGATATTGGAGGATATGCTCCGTGCATGTGTGATGGATTTTGGGGGTGTTTGGGATCAGTTCTTGCCACTTGCAGAGTTTGCTTACAACAGCATCTACCAGTCGAGTATTCAGATGGCTTCGTATGAGGCCTTATATGGGAGGCGGTGTCGGTCTCCGGTGGGTTGGTTTGAGCCGGTAGAGGCTAGGCTTTTGGGTACAGATTTGGTTTAGGATGCTTTGGAAAAGGTTATACTAATTCAGGATCGACTTAGTACAGCCCAATCTAGAAAAAAGAGTTATGCAGATCAGAAGGTTCGTAATGTTGCATTCATGGTTGGTGAGCGGGTCTTGCTCCGGGTTTCGCCCATGAAGGGTGTTATGAGATTCGGGAAGAAGGGCAAGTTGAGCCCTAGGTATATTGGGCCTTTTGAGGTTCTTGAGAGAGTTGGAGAGGTGGCTTAGTGACTTGCACTACCACCTAGTCTCATTATAGTTCATCCAGTGTTCCATAGTTTCCATGTTCCGGAAGTATCACGGCGATCCATCTCATGTGTTAGACTTCAGCTCAGTCCTGTTGGACAAGGATCTATCTTATGTTGAGGAACCAGTGGCTATTTTGGACAGACAGGTTAGAAAGTTGAGATCGAAGAGCATTGCTTCGGTAAAAGTATAGTGGAGCGGTCATATGGTCGAGGAGGCGATTGGGAGATCGAGCACGATATGCGCGGCTGTTATCCTCATCTTTTAACCACTCCAAGTATAATTATAACGTGTTCGAGGATGAACGTTTGTTTAAGCGGGGGAGAATATAATGACCCGGCCGGTCATTTTGAGAGTTGTAGCCTTGTTTCCCTATTTACTGCTCATTTTGTACTTTATAGATGTTATGTGACTTTTCGGGGTAGTCAGTTCGGGTCCGATGAAGTTTTGAAATGAATTGAGACACTTAGTCTCAAGGTTGAAAACTTAAGTTGAAAAGGTTGATCGGATGTTGACTTATGTGAAAGCGACCTCAGAGTAAACTTTTGATGCTTCCAATAGCTTCGTATGGTGATTTTGGACTTAGGATCATGTCCGGAAAATTATAATGAAGTCCGTAGTTAAATTAGGCTTGAAATAGCTAAAATAGAAATTTAATTTTGGAAGTTTGACCTGGGAGTTGACTTTATGATATCGGGGCCAGAATCCGATTCTGGAAATTTGAGTAGGAACGTTATGTCATTTATGACTTGTGTGCAAAATTTGAGGTCAATCGGACTTGATTTAAAAGGTTTCAGCATCAATGTAGAAGTTGGAATTTTTTGTTTTCATTTGGCTTGAATTTGGGTATGATTCATGTTTTTAGCATTGTTTGATGTGATTCCAGGCTTCGACTAAGTTCGTATGATAGTTTAGGACTTGTTGGTCGAGGTCCCGGGGGCCTCGGGTGATTTCGGTGGTTAACAAACTAGAATTTGACTTGCGAGAATTTCTGAAGCATTCCAGCTTCTTGTGTCATTGCACCTACTGTGGGATTGTCCGCAAGTGCGGACTCGCAAAAGAGAGCGCGTGGCCGTAGGTGCAAGGCTTGCTTGACCCAGATGGGAGCACAGGCGCGAGAGGAGAGCCGCATTTGCGCATCCGCAGATATGGACATTTTACCGCTGAAGCGGAAAGGGCCGGCCTAGGGCAGGGTCGCAGAAGTGGAATGCCTTCCGCAGAAGCGGGCTCGCAGGTGCGAGCCTTGTTCCGCAGAAGTGAGATTTTTGGCTTTAAGTGGAATCCGCACATGCGATGGAATTTCCGCAGGTGCAGCATCGCAGGTGCGACTGGAAGCCTGCAGAAGCGAAAATCCCTGGACATAACATATAATTCGGGGGCTGACTCTTTTTACCCATTTTTGGATTTTAAGAGCTCGGGTGAGGCAATATTTAGGGGATGTTTGGGGTAAGTGTTCTTAACTCATTTTTGTTCAAATTACCCGAATCCACGGTTGTTTTTAACATTTAATTGGTGATTTAAGTTGGAATATTTAGAAAACCTATTGGTTTAAATTGAAGATTTGAGGGTCGAGTTGATGTCGAAATTTAGTAAAATGTGTATGGTTGGACTCGTGGTTGAATGTACGTTCATATTTTGTAACTTTTTTTGGGTTCCGAGATGTGGGCCCCACGGGCGATATTTGAGATAAACTTTGGATGTTTTTTGAAAAATCTGTATTTTCATATGAAATTAATTCCTATAATTTGTATTTACTGAATCAAATTAATTGTGACTAGATTCGAGCCGATCGAAGTCGGAAAATTGAGGGAAAGGCATTCTTATTGACTGATTGAGCTTGGCTTGAGGTAAGTCGCGTGTCTAACCCTGTGTGGGGGAAATCCCCTTAGGATTTGATACTATTGTAATATTTTGTGATATGTGAGCTCCGTATGCGTGATGTGACGAGTGCATACACGGGCTAAATTTGGAAATATCGGTTCTTGCAAAGTAGTTTTCTTTTAAATTCTTTAACTGAGTTGCTTTAGTATATGTAGTGATTCTGTTTAGCCTAGGATCACATGTCTACATGCCTTAACTCTTACTTGCAATATGTGCAACATGCTTAGCTGAATTACCTGCTTCTTTAATTTGATTTAAATCTTTAACTGTAAGATTCTTGCTGTAAATTTATTGTTTCCTTCGGTTATCTGTTGCATATTTACTTTTGGGACTACGAGGCGGTTTCTCGGGAGATCCCCCTGTACTGCCTATTTACTTTTGGGACTATGAGGCGGTTCCTCGTGCGGTCCCCATGTACTACATATTTACTTTTAGGACTACGAGGCAGTTCCTCGGGAGATCCCCCTGTACTGTATATTTACTTTTGGGACTACAAGGCGGTTCCTCGGGATATTCCCTGTACTGTATATTTATTTTTGGGACTACGAGACGGTTCCTCGGGAGATCCCCTACATAGCATATTTACTTTTTGGACAACGAGGCGGTACCTCGGGAGCGCCCCTGTTATTTACCTCTATTTGTTGTGTTGTTCACTCCTCAGTCATTTCATTATATTATCATATCCTCTATCTTATTTTTCTATTATTTCCTGTAGGGTCTAACCTGACCTCGTCACTACTCTACCGAGGTTAGGCTTAGCACTTACTGGGTACCATTGTGGTGTACTCATGCTACTCTTCTGCACATTATTTTGTGCAGATCCAGGTATATCTGCCAGCATCAGCAGACCTCGGAGTCCCCCTCTATCCTTATCATGTTGTTTCCTTATTTTGGTTGACTCTGATGCATAGAGACACTTAGTATTCCTCTTAGAAGCTTATGACTTATTTCTACCGGGTTTTAGGAGTTAAAATTATTGAATTGCATATTTATATTTATTTCATATGTTGAGAATTGGGCTTCAATTTTATTTTATATATTTTCACAAATTGTTAGGCTTACCTAGTCTTAGAAACTAGGTGACATCACGACAATCTACGGAGGGTGAATTGGGGCCATGACAGAGAGAGATGATCTTCGAAGAGGTTTAAGGTTGGCAGAAATTTGTTAGCTGAGGTGCTACATATATGAATTTTGATTCGATGCAACAATTGGGTAACGAAGAATGAGGAAGGACATGAGGGAGGTGTCTTGCGGTGGTGGAATTACTAGCAGGTCAAGTATGAGAAGCGGAAGTCGGGCAGTTGCATAAAGGAGATAGATTTTCAAAGTGGGAGAGGCAGAGTAGCATGTAAATCCTGTTGTAGGATAGCCACGTACCTTCAGAAAGTGTAGAACAGTTTGGTGATCGTGATGAAAGGTGATTTGGTATACGTATTTTGCTTGGAATGATGGTTACCGTATGGAGAAAGGGTGAATATGGCATAAAGGGGTTACTTGGAATGAGGATGGGTGTGAAGGTTTGACTATCATTTCAGATGAGATATGACTTGAGTTTGGATGATATTGTTGAACTCTCAGTTGATGTTAATGGGGAAGGAACGAACTTATATAGCATTGTGGAGAGAGGTCGGATATGAGATTGTGGCTGATGATTCAGAATGTTGATGAAGAGATTTAACAAAACACTTCGAGAAATTTGGTGGGTTAACAGAGCAAGATTATAATAATTGAGAAGGAGGAATCATTGTGGGCTCTACATTATGTGATGGTAGCTTAAAGCTAAGTGGGGGAGCCTCACCGTCTATGATTGGATCACGCGGGTGTCTGCTTGTGCGGTTTCTGGCTATCGGTGCATTGGTGAACTATTCATGATCAAGAAAAGAAAACATCAAGAGTAATTCAAGCAATGAACTTGATGAACGTGTTCTAAACTTCGTCTTATCAATTCAGGTGCAGGTTTGGGAAGACTCGGAGCTTATGCTTCTTGTGGATGTAAGGTGCAAGGGAAAAAATTCAGCTAGTTGCTTCTTCGAGCGTGTGTTCATGTGTTAGCAGGGTGTTGGAGTTTGGTTATATTCGGGACTAGGTCAGAGTGGGTAACTCTCAACAGTGGTTCTAATGGGTTCGTTATGTGGCTGGAGACTGGGATTTTGTAGTGGAGTGTGAATAATAATTGGATAATATTCTATGTTACCATCGGGCCTGCGGAGCAGTATTGGAAGAATGGGAAAAAACAGTTTAAGATTTTACGGAAGGTCCTTCAGAATGGGTGTACCAGCTGGAGATGTTGTTGTGCACATAATTAGGGTATGAGATGATTCATGGGTATTGATATAAGAGGGTCTTGAGAAGTGGGTCACTTGGGAGGAGTGTTGTTGAGTTTCGTCATAATTCTTGAATGGAGCTACTATTATTTCTAAGGCAAGTCAAGAGTGAACTGGAAGAAGTTGGCTTGGTTAGTAATGGTTGAATCAGCATGATTGTGGAAATGATCAGTTCCTTCGGCGTGTGAAGTTATGCATATGATTTGTGGTTGTACGTGCAGGCTCGGCAGCCACCATAACTTGATTGATCTAGGAGGCATTAGATTCAAATGGCTTGGTGGTGTAAATGGATTTTTGGAAGAGTCATGGCAGTTTAGATCACGACTTGAGGGTTATATTTTCTGCGGCTAAGGGAATATAGCAGCATGTTGCATTGGTTCTTCTGAAATGAGCTAAGTGAAAAGTTTCTGGCCAGTGAGGTGTTTAGTCCACTAGTAGCTCAAGGGTTAAGGTGAATACATGTATTATCGCGTAACGGCATGATAGGTGCAGCGAGCGGTATGGAAATTGGAAGTTTAGAATCAAGGTTGCGGTTCAGTGCTGACAAGAATGTCATTGTCTCGGATAAGCAGGGGTAAATTCAAATGTTCATAAATTTGAACGGTTGGTGGTATGGATGTGCGGACCTTGCTACCTGAGCGGAAGGTCGTGGGAGCGTACCACACAGGGGATTTGTATAAGTGTGACATGTTAGTCACTTGATTGTTATAAATTGAAACCAAATATGGAGTTTTTGGTAATATTGCAAATGCGAGAGTTGATGCTTGAGAGCAATTTTATTCCTTGGGTAGTGGACTGTGTGAGTTATTCCGGATTTGACGGTTGTTCTTATGTGTCATGGATAGGGTTATTGTGGATCCTTGAAAGGTTATTAGCACAATATGGTATGATCAGAATTGGCTTGAGGTCCGTTGATGGGTCTAAACGTGGATATGTGCTCTACACCAGGCCAGGTGTGTTTATTTAGCATAGCATTTTTTATGGAGGAGTCTTCGGACATCGGATGTTATTTCCATCGTCACCTATTCCATGAAATCCTCTATTGTGCCCTTGGGTTGTGAGACGGATTGATTATTCGTATGTGTGTTATGGTCCCGTGTAGCTTATGGTGTTATGTGAGCAATATGGCCCTCAAGATTCAGGTCATTTAGCACACCTTAGTTGTGCTTGGGTTTTGTAGCGTATGGCCCTATCCGTCTCCCCAGGATTTGTATTATGCACTTGGTATGCTTGTGGTTGATATTTGGGCATTTCGTGAGTATAAGCGTTACGGCTTGATGTGTCGTTTCTTCTTGATTGTTATGTGAGGATCGGGTGGCACGCCGCCATGGGTATATTGTCTGGATCGTGTGGCGTGCTGCCACGGGTATGTTGTGTGGATCGGGTTGCATGCCGCAACGTTGTTATGTTTGGATCAGGTTGCTCGCCGCAACTGTGTCACATTGGATCGGGTTGCACGCCAAAACAGTGAGATGTTGATCATAGTTCCTCACACTCATTTATGTGCCTTGTTTTCATCCCTGAGGTAGATTCATAGCGCCTATTCGGCCGTTTTATTCGTTACGCGGGCTGGGTAGTTCTTTTTCAGAGATCATTTTCCTTATGTATCACATTCGAGTTGTAGCCTGTTGGCGCATTATTGGCGTCATGTGAGATTTTTGGAAGTGTTTGAGATAGCTTATTGCCTAAACAGCTTATACTGGATAAGACGAGATTATTGGACCTGAAATTAGTGTGATCAGATTTATATAAGGTACATTAAAGAGAAAATATCGTTATTCAGTTCAGAATGAGGTAATGGTTCTTGTCAGGAGGAGAGACTCCACGAATTATTGATTTGGCAGGTGGTTATGGGTTTTTTACACGTCTCTTTCATCGTGGCAGTATTGCGAGAGTTAGAATAGGACTTATAGTTGTCATGAGGTGTGTTGTGGGCACCGAATTCGTGAAATTGCAGCTATTGTAGTCAGGGAATATTATTATGGTCATGTGAATTATGTGGTGCATGGTGTGAATTCAGCAAGTGTATACGATCATGATCTGGTACGTGTGTGATGATTAGTACGATGCTCGTATGTTAGAATCAGGTGTTGTAAAGGAATTCGGAGGTTGAAATTTGGTTCTAAGGCTTATTGAATGAATAAAAGGGAGGACCTTCAGTCCGGCTCAAGCTGCTGTGACAGACTGGGTTATGATGGCACGGGCAGGTGCACAAGGTGCTAAACAGTAATTTTGGACAACTCCGGAGCAGTTCTTGACACGTTCGAGGACGAACATATATTTAAGTGGGAGAGAACGTAACGACCCGACCGATCGTTTTGAGCTCTAGCGCGTCGTTCGGTGGTTTGAGGCCTTGAGTAGCTTCACTTCAGGTATGATGACTTGTGCGTATGGTCGGAATCGAATTTCGGGAAGTTCGGAGTTGATTTGGAAAGAAAATTCTAAATTCGGAAACTTTAAGTTGGAAAATTGACTAAAGTTTGGATTTTTAGTAAACGACCTCGGAATCAGGAATTGAATATTCCAATAGATTCGTATGATGGTTTGAGGCCTCGAGAAGGTTCGTGTCATGTATTGGGACTGGTTGGTATGATTGGACAGGGTCCCGAGGGCCTCGGGTGTGTTTCGGGGTGGTTTCGGACCAAGTTTGGCTAAGATATTATTGTTGGTTTATTGGTGCTGGTGTTGTTCTTCGTGAACGCGAAGGGGCTCACGCGTTCGCGAATAAGGAGTTTTGGACTGGGCAATTTGTTCTACGTGTTCGCGATTAGGGAGTCGCGTTCACGAAGGTCTAGGCAGTTGAGCTCCGCGTTCGCGATTGCCCTCTCGTGTTCGTGTAAGGTAAGTTGGGTCTTGGAAGCTTTTGGCCTAAGCGTTTGCGAGGATGGTTCTGCGTTCGCGATGATCAGGTCGGACTGGGCAGTGTTCTTTTTAACTCGGGGGATTGGCTCATTATCACTTCACTTATTCCATGGGAGCCGATTTTAAGAGCAATTTTGGAGTGCCATCTTCATCATCTATTATGGGGTAAGTGATTTATTCTCATTGTGAGTTAATACATAAATTATACATGGAATGGAGCATAGAAATTAGTAAAAATTGTGGGATTTTAAAGAAAATCTAGGAATTGATATTTTGTATTTTGACCACGAAATTGGACATGGAATTGAGAATAAATTATATATTTGAGATCGTGGTATTATGGGTAAAGTTTATCTTCGAAAATTTTCGGAATTCGGGCATATGGGCCCGATGGTTAATTTTTATCGACTTTTTGATCGGAGTTGGAAATTATTTAAATTGATTAATTATGGGTATTAGAACACATTTTGATTGGTTTGCACATTGTTTGCATAATTTTGGATCGACAAGTATTAGTATGAGGTGTTAGAGTGGTGTTGGAGCCGGTATAGAACTTCGGAGCGAGGTAAGTCTCTTGTTTAATCCTGAGAGGGGAAAACTACTCAATAGGTGATATTTATTGTTATGTGCAATTAGTTGTGGGTGCTACATATGCACGAGGTGACGAGAGTCTGTACGTATCTAAAGCATGTTTATGTCCGGCTAGACTTAGGATTTCATCATGTAATATTTGAATTATTTGACTCCATTCTGCTGGCTTATTTAATTGAAGTTATAATTGAAATCGATTTAGAAATAAATATATGTACATTAAGCCAAGCCTTAAAACTTTGATTTTTGGGCAAATTATTCAAACAACAAATAACAACAACAACAACAACCCAGTATAATTCCACTAGTGGTGTCTGGGGAGAGTAGTGTGTATGCAGACCTTACCCCTACCCTAGGGTAGAGAGGCTGTTTCCAATAGACCCTCGGCTTCCTCCCTCCAAGAACTCTCCACCTTACTCTTGGGGTGACTAGAACTCACAACGTCTTGGTTGAAAGTGGAGGGTGCTCACTACTAGAGCAACCCACTCTTGTTAGGGTGAGTTATTCAAAGAATGGTAAAAATTATATTCATATTAAACTCATGTGCTGAATTGTAAACACATGTCTCGTAACTCGGTAACTTCCTTCCTTTTCTTGTGGAGCGGGCCGTACGCCTCGGTAGTATATAGATGCATCTATAGTTCGTGCCGCTCGACCCTCAGTAGTGTACACATTATTTCGGATCGGACCAAACGACCTAGGCAGAATTATGCGTTATCTCGTGAGTATTCCGAATATTTACGAGCTAATCTTTCTACTAATGCCCGAAATGTTATACAATTTTCCTTATTTATTTGATATTGGCACTTGATAATTTCTAAGTTGTTAAGGCAGGATACCAGATCGAGAAATTTATACTTTAAAAGAAATAATTGGAGGATTATGAACCTCAAAGATTTATCTTATTATTGTCGTACGTTGTATATCTGCTTAAGTTTTATTATATTATTTTGTTGGACCTTTAGTAAGTGTCGATGTCGACCCCTCGTCACTACTACTTCGGCGAAGGAAATTTCATGAACGAGAGTCGGCACTGATATACGAAAAAGAAGAATTCTCGTACTACAACAAAATAAACAAAATTGCATGTTGGAGCACCAAGTGGACATAGAAATATTCCAACTAGACTCATTGTCTAGCAACTAGACAACAACAATGCAAGTGGCATATGCACATGGTGAATAAATCTATTAAAATAAGAATTCAAAACAGGAGCTCTCACAACTATATAAAGCAACCATTTCCTTGTCTTGAGATATCTTTTGGAGAAGGAAAACTTTGGTGTAAAATTTGTTAAGTGTGTATGTTATTGTGAAGCCACTGAATTTCACGTAAGTTTTTTTACATAATATCTCTCAAAATTTATAATATTTTTACAGTTTTATTTTTTATTAGACGAATCCCCGCACCCGTATCCATATCCGGATCCGCACCCTCCGAATTTTAAAATTTAGATTTTACCGAATCTGATACTCGGATCCATCCCCGTATCAGATACTCACCCCCGAGTCCGAGCAACTTAGGATTCTGCTGTGTAAACTACAGTCATCCCAAAGCACCTTGCTAATCTCAATAACAGTGAATAACATCAAAATAAAATTTAAGAATACTGAATCTTGTAATTCTCAATGAAGGAGTAACCATAGTAACTCGCCTGTTAAAATATAATATTGAATCAAGGACATAGTAACTCGCCTGTTAAAATATAAGATTGAATCAAGGACGAAGCCATATCGTCATAAGGGCGTCGAAAAATTATACGGTGTATAAAATACTACGTTTTAGAGGTATATAATACATATTGAACACCCGGAAAAAAAAATCACTTCTTTCAAATTTGAACACCCTTAGGGAAAACTGGATTGAATCTGAATGAAACATGTTAACGAATATGATTTATTGCTGGATTACTCTAAGCCTAACCAGATTTACTAAGACTTTCTTCTGTAATTTGAATGAGTAGGTCCAGACGACCCCTTTCTATACAGTTCTTTTCCACCTCCATTGTAGGAACCTCCAAAGTTACTAAGTAAAGGAAATCTACTTCTTTAAACCACTTATCTCTAGTTTTTTGTCTCAGAATACACTCTTGAATCTTGAGGTATCTTGTGAATTCAGCTCTACATCTAGAGAAAACACTTCTATTTTCATAGGAATTATCACTAATACAGTTATCCTCCAGTATTCTCATTTCTGCTTCCAAGCTTTTGGGAACCTCATGGATATCACCAAAAGCCTGTATGGACCACACACTAAGAGCTTTACACACATGTTTGATTTTCTGATGAAGTGTATACAGAGGGTTCCCATAAACTTCTTCTTCCCAAGCATCCTTCACTGTCTTGATGTAGTCTTGGTGTTCAGATCAAAAATTAAGGAATTTGAAATATTTGATATGGTTAGTAACCTCATTACTCATTTTGACAAGCAGGGGGCATGGTCAGAGCAGGCTCTTGACAGGTGAGTAACTGAGGTACTGGATATAGTATCAAACCATGCACTATTGTAGACAAGTCTATCCAGTCTCTTCCAGATAGTAGTGGGAGGGTCTCTGTTATCATACCATGTATATATTGACCCTGTGAAACCTGCATCTTAAAGACCACACTCATTAAGGCATTTTATGAAGTCCAGGCTTTCCTCCAATCTATAGCTTCTA
>AWOL01S0031177.1:14589-35475 GCA_000715115.1 Nicotiana otophora
CCCTAACCCTAAATAAAAATATTATTTAGAGTACTTTCTTTTTATGTTGTAGATAGAGTATTTTCTTTTTTATTTCAACATAATGAATTTTTTTTTATGATGTAGAAATAATATTTTCTTTTATTTTATCAGAATAAGTACTTTCTTGTCATGATATAGAAAAAGTATTTTCTTTTTCACAAAATGAGTACTTTATTTTCATGTTGTAGAAAGAGTATTTTTTGTTTTGTTTTAACAAGAAAAAGAGTATTTTCTTTTCAGTTATGAAGCTCAAATCTCAACATTATTCTTGTGTGAAAAAATAAAGCAGCACATTAGTTCATTTGGGTTTATATGAATTTTTAAAAGAATAATTGAATTCTTGAAGAAAACAGAATCTTGAAAATGTTCAATATTTGGGAGGGAAGGGGGGGAGGAGACAGAAAACATGAGGATTTGGGTGGAGGTGGGTTGAGGAGAGTATCATACAAAATTATTTTGCTTATAAATATTTTTGACTCTCTAACCAAATACAAGAAAATATTTTTCAAAAAACGATTTTCACTCATCAACCAAAAATAAAAAAACAAAAAACTATTTTCTTTCAAACCAAACATACCCTTAGAAGCTATAAAAGGCAATTGTTATTCATGGGTCAGTCTGAGCTAAAATCATGTGCTGATTAGGACTACTGAAGATAAATGGGTTTAGTTGAGTTGTGCCCATACTTAGCACATCATTAAAGTAGTTCATGTCCAACCTATTAAAACTTGGGCAAGTTGGGCGGGTCAAATAAATTTGGGCCACTTTTGTCACCCCTAGTTATGACAGAATTCCAGCATATTATGTTAGTTTTATCTTTAAAATTTTCTAACTCGGCAAACAGTTCTGGGGTTTTACATATAGTGAATTTTCGAACTCCAGTATCACTATGCTAGAGTTTAACTTATAAAAACTTCAAGCTCCAGCATATTGTACTGGAGTTCTTTTATGTTTAAGTTGGAGTATTTTTTTTCAAATCCTTTTTCGCATTAAAAAAATAGTTATTTCTCAATTACATTTAAAATAGTAGCTAAAATATTAATGAGCAGTCAAAAGATGACTACATAGTACCCACCATATAAATTGGAATAGAGGAAGTATCAATTACCGTAAAACCCAATATTTCAAGGATCTTGGCAACCTTTGTCGTTCTGAGGCCCTGGGAATTATTTGTGGATATTCTTTTTATAATGCCAAAAGGGGGAAAATTAATTGAGAGGGGGAACAGGTTCAGGGAAAAGTACTGGAAATATTGTATTGCATCTGGTTCTCGGGGAAATTTCAATTATAAGTTTGTCATCATCAAAAGGGGAAAATTGATAAGTTATGTGTGCCTTTTTATATTTTAATGATTTAACAAACTTTATGATAAGAACCAGATCGGGAACGTGTTACACATCCTCAAGGAACCAAAGCATAACAAATCTCAAATCGGGCACAAGTTCCGACAGCTAGAGTCAAAGAGACGATAGAGGGAACAGATGGACATTAGTTCCCTTGCTGAGTGTACCAGTTAACTTCTCACAGCTGTAAAGTCGTTGCAACTGTTCCTCTGCACACGCGCAACAGCGTGAACAGTGCAACAGTCACTTTATGGGGAATGCCTTATACCGGATATTTTCTTGCATCATCCAAGTGACATCACTTGGATATTATTAACATGAAGCAATGAAGAAAATATATTTTGCACATCCGAGAATTAATCAAGTTTCCTCTCAAGTGTGTTGCCATCTTGCAAGTGACTTCCACGCTTCAAGAATAAAGAACAACATAACGAAGGACCAGTTTCCAGCATTGTGTTATTATATGTCCTTAGTTGTGTTGCACCTTTGTTAGAGTAATTTAATTGTAATTCCTACTTAGCTTAGCTAGAAGCATTGTGTAGGAAACCATTTGTAAAACCATAAACCTTGTGTTTGTGTCTTGGCTAGAGCTAGTCGAGTTGTGAGCTTTGTAATAGAGTTATTACAAAGAGGCTTGTAATAGAGTTATTATAAGTGAGTGAGGGATTACGAGTTTAATTCCTAGGTTATAATCTAAAAGGTTGTCCGGTTAGTGAAGTTGAAATCCTACGAGTATAGGTCTTAGTTTTTAAACCCGTGAGTTGAGAGATTTCTACGTAAAACTCTGTTGTATCATTTACTTATCTCTTATTGTATGAATTTTGTGAGAATTAATAGAGAACTAAATTCTCTATACAGTTTAGTGGACCCTAAGTTTCTATCACGAAGTATACTAAAGGAAGCTACGCAAGGAATATGTTGAACGCAACTCGCTATGAATCCCAGCGCAATTAGGACAAGAGGAGAAGTCTGAATTCCTACACATAAAGGGATTAGGAGCGAAACTAGCGTATGCATTGTTTTGTGTCTACTATATATATAAAGAAGTACATAATAGAATTTGAAGAGACGTGTGTCGACGACTGGGAACAGAAGAACGCAAGGGCAGCAGCTTGAAGTATTCGACGCCTCAGATTTTCTTCTCTTCTCCTCCTTTTTTATAGTTTATTAGTTCTAGGATTGTGGGTGCTATATAAACATTGTAGTTTGAAACTTGAATTATTACTATTAATTTATCATATTGATTTATTTATTCAATCATGTGTTTAACTATTCGATTGTTTGATCACCAATTGATATTATCGACGAGTCTAGGATTGGACTCGAAAGTGGGAATTCTAGATTGCATATAGGATTGAGTAGAGTAAGATCTTGAACCTGAGCATCGGAGAATGGATTCGCGGTTAGGATAGACTTATACCTAACTTAGTTGCTATACATGAATTATTAACGCGTTATTGTTAATTCTAATTCCATAGAAATATAGGCGTTCGGTTGGCTTGAATAGGCGAGTTGTACTTCGGTCGAGTATTACGAGTAATATTAACTTTGTCAATCAATAAACTAGATAAATTAATCAGTCAATTTATGTGGAATACTCAACGGGATTGTACGCTGGCCCAAAGCTCTGGAATATTTTTGTTCATTGAATTTGTCTCTAAACTTGTCGACTTGTTTCATTTAGCTTCTTAGTTTGCTACTCTAGATTAGTTGTAGTTAAATAATCACAAATTAGAAAATCGTTTGAATAAATTAATTTCTGTAGTTTAATTTAATTGATAGTTAATCACAAATTTTCGTGGAATTATACACTACTCATTATTAGTACTTGTCGACGACGTATACTCGGGTGTACATTTTGCAGCAACGCCATCCGTATACTGAAGTTTAAACCAAATCCCTAAACTCATCAGTTTTTGTTGTCGGGTTGAATTGAGCACCTGAAATAGGAGACATTCAAGAGGTGGTATTAATCGCTATTCCAACGTCGAAAATCAAATCTTATATCCAAATTCCCTCGTAATCGCATCAGTCACATCGATGATAAGGTTAGCAAGAACGGTTGCTTCATCATTTCTCATTATTCCATTTTTGTTGTATTCATTGAACTGTTTGTAGGTTCATTTTTGCTATAATCATTGAATATTCAATATGTAATCATTTTACAAATAGAAACAAGAGATGAACATTAGAGATCTGAACTGCTGATACATAAATCATATGCTTTCATGACGGTATTGTAAAAAACCTGTGGAAAAAGGTTTAAACTCCGGTAACGATTCTTAAAATTTTAATTATAGATTTCGAACTTCAAGAATTGTTACTGAAGATTGAACTTCAGGAACGTCTAATTTCCAGTAGTCGTTCTGTAACGAATGGAAGAAAAGTTTTTGTTATTATAGTTTAGTCCACATTTTGTTATTTTAATTGAGTCATGTACTTATTTCACTTCAGTCCCTACAAGTGGCTATAGGATTAGTTGCCACGTGTCTCATTTATTAGGAGCCTTGTCTTATTTATTTCCATGTATTTTCTTTTTCATAGCTATGTTGAATGAAAATTGAGTATTTGTTTTTCTCTGCATTTTCTTTCTTTCTTTTAATTCTTGTTTTCTATTTTCATAATGATTCCTGTAGGCATATAAATTTTATTAAAATTAAATTCATAAAAGAATTTGGGTTATATTTTAAAATTCAAGATATATTGGTCCAAATAAATATTATGGGCTAATATAATTGAATTAATTATATAAGTCCAATATATATGGATTAAATAAATAAGTCGTAATCCATTGGGCTAGCCCATTTAATTGGGCTAAAATGATGAGCCCACTTCATTAGGCCACATATGTCATCTTCCTAGAGGTCCAGTTTGGTGCCATATGACGTGGCACGCCAAGTTACACGGAAGAGCTAATAGGATCATGTCACGTGTCAAAATGACAAGGCATGCCAAGCCAAATTAAAAGACTAATGAAATCGCGCCACGTGTGCAAGTGACATGTTCTAGCCAATCAAATGCGCCCTTGTCACACTTCAATTTGATTGGTTGAAAAGAATTTGTTCTTATCATAACTCTTCCATCCCACAACTATAAATAGGGGTCTTCATAACTCAGAAAAGATACCAGAAGTTATAACAAGAAGCAAGAGAGAGTTCGTGGATCAAACGCCGCAAACTTCTCTACAAGTTTCAAACTTCAAGCAATCAAGTTAAAGTTCAAGCTCAAGAACGAAGAACAAGTCAAGATTCAAGGAGTACGAGTTCAAATCAAAGTTCGTGCTAGTTGAATTCAAGATCATCGTTCGTGAAAACAAATATAGATTCAAGATCAAGCTCAAAGGCCCTTGAATTTATTTTAATATTGGAAAGAAGAATCAGAGGATTCTTAGAGATTGTACACTCAAATATTTGAAACCAAATACTACGATTGTTGTAATATTTTTCAGTCTCAATTATTTTCCTGACGCTTTATTGTCTACAAATTCTGGCACGCCCAGTGAGACAATCTCTACCTCTCATCTCAACATTTCAATCATCAAAGTTCAAGAACATTGAAATGGCTTCAAAGAAAATCAATTCCAGTTCAACTTCCACCAAGGCTGCTAATTCCAGGTTCTATGCTGATGTGAAAAGCATCATCGATGTTACCTTTGGAAGCTTTGGACTAGTTACGAGGAGCAAAGCAAGCTCGTTAGGAAAACAAGCACCCCAAGTGTCGTCTACATCAACCCCTGTTTTCGGATCTTCATTCTCAAAAGGAGCAAGATCTTCCACAAACGTACCCGAAGGAGGAAGCGATGTTGCTGAAAAGATCAAGAAAACTCTTGCTCTGCTTGACCTCTCCGGATCCAAGAACTCGGCTGTGAAGGAAGATGATGATGCTTCAAGTGATGGATCCTCCCCACATACACCATGTAGCGTAAGCCATTCGAGAATCAATCTGTGTAACAATCCATGATACTCCCCATCATCTACAACAACCATGCAAGCCATGGTGACAAACACTTCATTTGTGGAAGAGCAGTTGGCGAACTTGACGGAAGCAATCGCTGGCTTGACCAAGTGCATGCAAAATCAAGATGATAGAATTGAGAAGCTAACAGACAGGGTGGGAATCTTGATGGAAGAAGAATTCACCCATGCACCTGGCAAGCTCCCAGAAGTTCCAGAGATTGATTCTCCCCCGATACGAGTAGCATCCGCTAAGGCTATCCCTGTCTCATCTGAAGGGATGATTCCCATCGATCAACTGAAGGAGTTCATTGAAGGAACTATTAAGAATAAATATGAAGTTGCTGCCAAATCCTCCCTTACATATGCAAATCAATACACTACAAGGGTCGATATGTTGAAGATGCTTGCTGGCTATCAACCTCCAAAGTTTCAACAGTTTGATGGTAAAGGCAATCCAAAGCAACATGTGGCGTACTTCGTTGAGACATGCAACAATGCTGGGACATATGGAGATTACCTTTTCAAACAGTTTGTCCGCACGCTAAAAGAAAATGCTTTTGATTGGCATACAGACCTCGACGCGGGATCTTTTGATAGCTGGGATCAACTAGAGTAAGAGTTCCTCAATCGCTTTTATAGCACAAGGCGCACTGTGAGCATGGTGGAACTCACAAATACTTGTCAACAGAAGGGTGAACCAGTTATCGACTTTATCAATCATTGGAGGAACGTAAGCCTCAACTGTAAAGACAGGCTTAGTGAAGCTTCTGGCATAGAGATGTGCATCCAAGGCATGCATTGGGGATTGCGCTACATCTTGCAAGGTATCAAGCCTAGCACATTTGAAGAACTTGCAACTCATTCCCATGACATGGAATTGAGCATGGCCTCCGCTGGAAATGAAAGGCTTCCCATCTATGAACCGCGCAAAGGGAACGACAAGCAAGAAGTCAGAAAATGGAGCAAGTTTGTACCAAAATCTGAAAACAAAGAAGCTATGAATGTCAACACATCACCTGTGAAGTTCACGACGAAGGTGAGCAAGAAGCAGAGTATGAAATCCACTTCGTTTCAAGATAAGCCAAGTGGAAAGTTGACTCTAAAAGAAATACAAAAGAAAGATTACCTATTTCTGGATTCTGATGTGCCAGCCATTTTCGAAGAACTCGAGCTAAATCTCATTGAGCTTCCGGAGATGAAGAGGCCAAATAAAGCTGGGAAAACCGATGACCCAAATTACTGCAAATATCATCGACTTGTGAGCCACCCTCTAAAGAAGTGCTTTGTCTTCAAGGACAAAGTTATGGACTTGGCTCGTGAAAAGAAGATCATACTTGAAGATGAGAAAACAAGCGCAAACTAAGTCTCTATCATATTTGGCTCATTCAGTCCATACGAATTATGTAATTTTAAAGAAAGTAAAGATGAAGAATTACTGGAGAACAACAAAGTTGAAGACGATCAACCTGAGGATGATGAAGGTTGGACGTTGGTGACTCGTCGTAGGCACCACAGAAGGAGCCCACGAAAAGAATCAGTAGATCAACTAACAAGGAAAGTGATGGTAAAAAGACCAAGGAGATGGAATCCAGTTAAGCACTTAAAGAAAGCAAAAGTGGAGGTGCACCACCCTCAAAAGCCACGATATCCAGTGACCTTGGAGGAGTTTTTACCAAGTTAGTTCCACACGAAGATTTCCTGTAGGGGTATTGATGCCTCATGTTGCCATGCTGACAAAGGGGAAAAGAGTGATGACCTACCATTGGAACCATCTTCGGAAAAGCTCATCGAGTCCACTCCTCAAGAAGTTAATGCTTGTGAGGAAAAAGTCACGTTCACAAATGACGATCTTCTGCTAAGTGACACTCTTCATAACCGACCATTGTACCTGGTTGGCTATATGTGTGATGAAAGGGTAAATCGAATTTTGGTTGATGGAGGATCCTCAGTGAACATTTTGCCAATTCTCACTGTGAAAGAAATTGGTATTCCCATGAACGAACTCTCAGAAAGTCCTGTGATGATCTAAGGATTCAACCAAGGGGGGCAAAGAGCCATAGGTGCGATCAGGTTGGGAATCACCATTGAAGATATGGAATCAAGTGCATGGCTGCATATGATCGATGCAAAGACTTCATACAACGTCTTGCTCGGAAGGCCTTGGATACATGACAATAAAGTGGTTCCATCTACCTACCATCAATGTTTGAAGTACTACGAGGGTGAAGTCGAGAAGAAGATAGTTGCTGATGATGAGCCATTCACCGAGGCTGAGTCACACTTCACCAATGCAAAGTTTTACTTGAAGAACCGCATTGTGAAGGAGCTAAAAGCTGATGATGGCATGAAAAGCAAGAATGACAAGCCCACAACTAAAAGAGCTGAGGTGATTGCTGGTAGAGAAAAAGTTGTTACTGAGGAGGTACAGCCCAACGCGAATAAATCTCATAGAGGGGATATTGCGTCTTATGGCAAGAAAGTAAGTCATGCACTCCAATATGTCCCTAAAAGAAAGAAAGATGAAGTCGAATCATCTAATCTCCAAACTAACATGCTAAATGAGTTAACTCTTCCAGTAAAACGAATTGAGGCAGTAAAATTGTCCTCAAAGCCACTTGCAGGGTTTGTAGCCCAACATCGTTTACAGAATGTGGTACTCCCTACAAAGCGAACAGATGAAGGTTTTGATCCTAATGCTTACAGGCTATTTGCAAAAGTTGGATACAATCCCAATGAGCCGTCAAAGTTAGGGAATCTCACATCTGAAGATGCGATGAGGCAACCATGTGAAGGTTTGGGATACAAGCAACCGTCACCAGTGCGCATCTCCATAAGAACGACTAGCAGCAATTATATCACTGTAGAAGATAAATCTGCCACTTCTAACAGACCTTTTGTCTTTGATCGACTTGGAAAATCAACTGTGAGAACTTCTGTATTTGAGAGATTGGGTCCATTAAAGAAGGGGAATAAGTTCTAGATAAATTATCAAAATACAAAAACAGTCGCTTTGCCCAAAATTCAAAAGATCTCTAAAGATTTCCAAAGTTTGGTTCTTTCTAGAATGAAACGACAAACAAAAGTCATGATTTCGTGTGATGAGGTACTGAATGTGAAGCCATACACTGTGGTCTACACTAAAGAACGTGATGAAGACGAAGAAAGTGTGGGTTCTTCGTATTATGTTACTGCACAAGGCGAGCATTATCTCTAATGGAGGATGACGAGAAATTGGACGATGTTTCACCGTGTTATCACATATCCTTCAATGATGGGGACCCTCAAGAAGATGAAGATGCCAAAGATGCTCCACCTAAACTTGAAGAAGGAGTGAAGACTACAGTTGATGCCTTAAAAGAAGTTAACCTTGGCACCGATGAAGAACCAAGACCCATTTACCTAAGTGCTTTACTAGAAGTGGATGAAGAAGGCACTTATATTGAGTTACTCAAGGAGTTCAGGGACATCTTTGCTTGGAGCTACAAAGAGATTCCTGGCTTGGACCCGAAAGTAGCAGTCCATCACCTTGCCGTCAAGAATGGTGCTCGCCCTGTTAAACAAGACTAAAGGCGTTTTAGGCCGAACTTGGTTCCCTTGATTGAAACCGAAGTTAACAAACTCATCGAAGCTGGCTTTATTCGTGAAGTTAAATACCCAACATGGGTTTCAAGTATTGTCCCTGTAAGGAAAAAAGAATGGCCAGATTCGAGTGTGTGTCAACTTCAGGGATCTCAACAATGCGTGTCCCAAAGATGAATTCTCGCTTCCTATTCCAGAGTTGATGATCGATGCTACTACTGGGTATGGGGCAATGTCGTTTATGGATGGTTCGTCAGGCTATAACCAAATTTGCATGTCACCAAAAGATGAAGAGCTTACTGCATTCCGCACCCCCAAGGGTATTTATTGCTACAGGATAATGCCTTTTGGCTTGAAGAACGCTGGTGCTACTTATCAAAAAAGCTATGCAGAATATTTTTGACGACCTTCTACACAAAAATGTCGAATATTATGTGGATGACTTGGTGGTAAAATCAAGAAAGAGAGGCGACCACTTGAAAGACTTGATAATGATGTTTGAGTTGCTCAGGAGGTACCAACTTAGGATGAATCCATTGAAATGCGCCTTTGGAGTTACTCCGGAAAGTTCCTTGGTTTCATTGTCCAACATCGAGGTATTGAAATTGATCAAGACAAAGTAGATGCAATCTTGAAAATGCCTGAGCCTCGGGATATTCATGAATTGAAAAGTCTGCAAGGCAATTTAGCGTACCTTAGGAGATTCATCTCAAACCTAGCAGGGAGGTACCAACCATTCAGTCGCCTTATGAAGAAAGGTGTCCCTTTCAAATGGGACCAAGCGTGTAGCAATGCTTTTGAGAGCATTAAATCCTACTTGATGAAGCCTCCGGTTTTAGCAGCCTTGGAAAGCTGTTGATACTATATATTTCAGCACAAGAAAGGTCTGTTGGAGCGTTGTTGGCCCAAAATAATAGTAAGGGGAAAGAAAACTCTCTTTACTACTTGAGCAGGATGATGACACCAAATGAGATGAATTATTCGCCAATTGAAAAGTTGTGTTTGGCGCTAGTCTTCTCAATTCAAAAGTTGAAGCACTACTTTCAAGCTCATGTTGTTCGTCTTGTTTCTAAAGCAAATCTCATCAAGTTCGTGATGTCAAAACCTGTTCTTAGTGATCGACTAGCGAGATGGTATCTCTAATTTCAATAATTCGAGATTTTGTACATCCCTCAAAAGGTTGTAAAGGGACAAGTATTGGCATACTTCTTGGCAGATCACCCTATACCTGATGATTGGGAGCTAACTGATGAACTTCCTGATGAGGACGCAATGGTCATTGAAGTTCAACCTCCATGGAAGATGTACTTTGATGGTGTTGCACATCGCGGAGGAGATGGTGCTGGTGTAGTATTTGTCACTTCTCAAGGTGAATTTCTTCCCTACTCTTTTACGTTGACGCAACTCTGCTCTAACAATGTTGCTGAGTATCAAGCACTAATACTTGGGCTTGAAATGGCTGTCGAAATGAATCAGTTTCAATTGTAAGTCTTTGGTGACTCTCAGTTGGTGATCAACCAACTTTTAGGTAGTTACGAGGTCAAAAAACCTGAACTATGCCCATATCATGATTATACTAAAAGTTTAATGGGATGGGTCGGTGACGTGACTATACAACATGTGCCAAGAAAAGAAAACAAGAAGGTTGATGCTTTAGCTGCCCTAGCTTCATCGTTAACCCTGCCTGATCAAGCGCAAGTTACTGTCTGCCAAAAATAGGTAGTACCACCGTTGAAGGTGAAGTAAATGAACTCAAGCATCTTGTCGTTGTTTCTGAAGCTGAGAAAGAAGAATGGCGACAACCCATTATCGACTACTTAAGCTATGGTATACTTCTAGAAAATTCGAGGAGAAGGACTGAAATCCGTCGTCGTGCACCTCGCTTCCTTTACTACAAAGATACTTTATACAGAAGGTCATTCGAGGGAGTACTCTTGCGATGCTTAGGGGAAGAAGAAGCACTCCAAGCTTTGCAAGAGGCACATTCTAGGGTATGTGGGTCACACCAGTCTGGACCAAAGCTCCACTTTCATATAAAAAGGATGGGATATTATTGGCCAACGATGGTAAAAGATTGCTTGGACTACGCTCGAATATGCAAGACTTGTCAATTTCATGCGAATTTTATTCATCAACCTCCTGAAGTGTTGCAACCGACTGTGTCATCCTGGTCATTTGACGCTTGGGGATTGGATGTTGGTGGACCATTGCCAAAGTCCTCTGGTGGGCACCTATACATCTTGGGTGCAACTGACTACTTCTCAAAATGGGCTGAAGTTGTTGCTCTTAAGGAGGTAAAGAAGGAAAATGTTGCAAGTTTCATCCTAGTAAACATAATCTATCGCGTTGGCATTCCTCGTTACATAATAACGGATAATGAAAATCCATTTGATAATAGGTTGATGAACAAGATTTGTGATCTCTTTGGCTCAAGCAACATAATGCTTCGATGTACAATGTTGCCGCCAATGGTCTAGTTGAGGCATTCAACAAAACTCTATGCAACTTGTTAAAGAAAGTCGTCTCCAAATCCAAACGAGATTGGAATGACCATATGGAAGAAGATCTATGGGCATATAGGACGACTCACCACACGCCAACACAAGTGACTCCTTATTCACTCGTTTATGGAGTCGAAGCCATCTTGCCACTCGAGCGTCAAATACCTTCATTACGACTGGCTATTCAAGAAGGGATCACTGATGAAGAAAATACTCGACTTCGATTAGCAAAGTTGGAGGCTCTTGATGAGAAGAGGTTGGAAGCTCAACAGAGTCTTGAATGTTATCAAGCTCGATTTCTCGCGCCTTCAATAAAAGAGTTCGCCCAAGATCCTTTCAAGTAGGAGATCAAGTCATTGCCGTACGAAGACCCATAATTACTTTGCATAAACCTGTAGGGAAGTTCACTCCAAAATGGGATGGTCCATATGTCGTACAAGAATTTTACTCAAGTGGGGCTTACAATCTAGTTGATGCAGATGGCATGAGAATCGGCTCTATCAATGGCAAGTTTTTGAAGAAGTATTATCCTTGAAGTTGCAATGCTTCTTGACGCATGAGCCTAAACTGCATGTTCCTACACTCCTGGCCCCGATGAGTCTAAACTGTGTACGGCCCACCACCAAAAAACAAGGTCCGCTAGGTTGAAAACCTCGAAAGAGGCGTCCTAGGCAAAAGTTAGGACATAAAAAAAAGGGTCCGCTAGGTTGAAAACCTCGAAAGAGGGGGCCTAGGCAAAAGTTAGGACATAAAAAAAAAATTGCTAGGTTGAAAACCTCAAAAGAGGCGGCCTAGGAAAAAGTTAGGACATAAAAAAAAAAGAGTTCGCTAGGTTGAAAACCTTGAAAGAGGCGGCCTAGGCAAAAGTTAGGACATAAAAAAAACAAAAAAGTTCGCTAGGTTGAAAACCTCGAAAGAGGCAGCCTAGGCAGAAGTTAGGACATAAAAAATAGTGTCTGCTAGGTTGAAAACCTCGAAAGAGGCAGCCTAGGCAAAAGTTAGGACATAAAGAAAATAAGAAAATTAAAAAAGAATCACCCATTCTGAACTACGGTATGACTTGATCCTCTTCACCGAGGTACGTAGGAAGCTTAGAGTTTCATTCTGAGTTCAGTCACATAAGTTCAAAAGATACATATTGCCCTAGTCGTTGTCCAAATGAAGTATGATGGAAGTAATTCATTCAAACAACACTTGAAAATCAGGTTGAAATTTCATTCTTCTTTTGAACTTTGGATCTCATATGACTTAGAGGGGGCAAGCCTTCATGATAAACCAGTGTCTTCAATAGGGAGATTATAGTCTTTTAGGAGGCTACCAAGTATTTGCACTGAAGTTTAGGGATTTACTATGTCTTCATGTTCACCAAATCTTTAAGTCTTCCGGTCTTCAAGTTTGCTGCTCTACAAGTTGAAATGTTTAAACCCTCCAAGTCTCCAAGTTGAAGTCTTCAAGTCCGTCAGTCTTTAAGTTGAAGTCTCCAAGTTGAAGTCTTCACATTCGTCATTCTTCAAGTTGAAGTCTGCAAAGTCCGCCAAATCTTCAAAGTCTCCAAATATTCAAATCAATGTCATCAAGTCCACGAAGTCTTCGAGTTGAAGCTTTATAATTTTCCAATCTTAAGGTGGACATATGAGTCCCTTTGCACCTTAAGTTGGCTTCTTCGTGAGTTTGTCCTTAAAAAGAAATTATAATTTTCCAATCTTAAGGTGGACATATGAGTCCCTTTGCACCTTAAGTTGGCCTCTTCGTGGGTTTGTCCTTAAAAGGAAACTATAATTTTCAATCTTAAAGTGAACATGTAAGTCTCTTGAGAGTAATCTCTCCGATAGTCGGGGCACATTGAGAGTAATCTCTCTGATAGTCGAGGCACAGTGAGAGTAATCTCTCCGATAGTCGAGCCATATTGAGAGTAATCTCTCCGATAGTCGGGCCACATTGAGCGTAATCTCTCCGATAGTCGGGTCGTTTTGAGAGTAATCTCTCCTATAGTCACGCCACATTGAGAATATCTCTCCGATAGTCGGGTCGTTTTGAGAGTAATCCCTCCGATAATCGAGCCACATTGAGAGTAATCTCTTCAATATTCGGGTCATATTGAGAGTAATCTCTCCGATAATCGAGCCACTTTGAGAGTAATCTCTCTGATAATCTCTTCAATATTCAGTCGGGGATGAATATAAATCCTTTCACACCATTAAATCGCCTTCTTCTCAACCTACAAAGGAAAAAAAAGAAACAAAGAAAAAAGACAAAAGAAAACGCATAGAAAAGAAGAAGAAATTACCTTCGCGTCAATATTTTCAAGTCGTCAAAAACAAACTCTGAAGTAGCTAGCAAACAATGCAATTAATGTTCGTAGAGGGAAGGCATACGGGTTTATATAGCTGTCAAGATGTGGCGTTAAATATTTGTTGGGCGATGTGGGATCACCTGTTTAGGCGGCTCCAAGTAGTTTCTAACGTGAACTGGGTTGTAGTAATTTGACAACTCCTCGGATAGTAATACACGTATTCCATAATTCAAGTAGGAATCTAATTAAGCATTTGAAAAAAGTTGGATTCTAAATGGAGCCACGTGCCTTAAATTGCACTATTGTTTGAGAAACAATTCAAGACCGACGTGACTTGGTCTTGGACTTAAGTTCATGCCAGTCAAAACCCATGTTTACGTAAAGTTTGCCTAAGGGAATCCATCTGGTACTTGGATTCAAGAATTGTTTACTTAATCTTGAAAGCTGCATATTGAGATGGAAAAGAAAATATGATTCTCCTTTGAAAAAGAAAGCAAAGGGGTGTTAGCCGTAATACTTCAATTCTTGTCTTTCAAATTCATCAAAATATATATTTTGCCAAGTCTCGAAGCAGGGGAAATTTGTAGTCATATAAATTTTATTAAAATTAAATCCACAAAAAAATTTAGATTATATTTTAAAATTCAAGATATATTGGTCCAAATAAATATTTTGGGCTAATATAATTGAATTAATT
Source organism: Nicotiana otophora (assembly GCA_000715115.1). Taxonomy (NCBI): domain Eukaryota; kingdom Viridiplantae; phylum Streptophyta; class Magnoliopsida; order Solanales; family Solanaceae; genus Nicotiana; species Nicotiana otophora. Next base: position 28,980 of record AWOL01S0031177.1, read on the forward strand.
ATATAAGTCCAATATATATAGATTAAATAAATAAGTCTTAATACATTGGGCAAGCCCATTTAATTGAGCTAAAGTAATGAGCTCACTTCATTAGTCCCAATATGTCATCTTCCTAGAGGCCAAGCTTGGTGCCATATGACATGGCACGCCAAGTCAAACGGAAGAGCCAATAGGATCATGCCATGTGTCAAAATGACAAGGCATGCCAAGCCAAATTAAAGGACCAATGAAATTGTGCCACGTGTGCAAGTGACATGTTCTAGCCAATCAAATGCGGTTTTGTCACACTTCAATTTGATTGGTCGAAAAGAGTTTGTTCTTATCATAACTCTTCCCTCCCACAACTATAAATAGGGGTCTTCATAACTCAAAAAAGACACCAGAAGTTATAGCAAGAAGCAAAAGAGAGCTCGTGGATCAAATGCCGCAAATTTCTCTACAAGTTTCAAGCTTCAAGCAATCAAGTTCAAGTTCAAGAAATTAAGTTCAAGCTCAAGAACGAAGAACAAGTCAAGATTCAATGAGTACAAGTTCAAATCAAAGTTCGTGCTAGTTGAATTCAAGATCATCGTTCGTGGAAATAAATATAGATTCAAGATCAAGTTCAAAGGCCCTTGAATTTATTTACTATTGGAAAGAAGAATCAGAGGATTCATAGAGATTGTACATTCAAATATTTGAAATCAAATACTACGATTGTTGTAATATTTTTCAGTCTCAATTATTTTTCTGATGCAAATTTATTGTCTACAATTCCAACGTGGAAATCGTTACATTTGGTATCAGAGCCGATGATTCTCGGCTGTTCATCTGTGTTAATGGAGGATAGACAGAAAATTGTGGATTCCGGCAGATCTCATAATCAATTCGAACAGCAGATTCAGGTTTTTATTGACAGATCAAACAGAAAACTGCAGTATATGGATGAATGGTATCATAATCGTTTCCGCACCTTCAATAGTTCACCATATTATTATGAGTTTCAAAGGTCGGAGAGTGAGTAGTGGGTTTCCAGTGACCCGTACGCATATCATCAGTATTCCGGTACAAATTTAAATTTTTATGGAGGTTCCTATGGTGATTTCACTGGTGGATTCAACTCAACGGATGGAGTGCAGAATTATCTCGATTCAACCACAAATGCTTACTCTTATCAAGTTCCATATGCTTATCAGGTCGACAATAACAATACGGGTTTCTATTTCGTTCAGTTCCGTGATGGTTCGCTGGTGTCTATGACTGTCGCTGGGCTAGACAACTTGCTCAACTTTTGTCCCGATTATTTGTAGACTAATTGCTCACACATAAATTTTCAACCACTTAAAGCACCTCTTGGTGCATTTGAAATGGGTTATCCATTTTAAGACTGATCATTCCTTAGCAAGCAATGATTCAACAATGGAAGAGGAATATTTAGTAAGCGAACATTCAGAAATTAAAGAAGATAAGGTGTTTGACAAATTGCCACCACGGTTGCCAATACCGAACGTCACTGCTGATTTCCTGGTATCACCATTGTTTCCTTTATTGTCCATTCCTAACCAAAATGCATCGAAACCAGCTTATGGAGATGAGGACTTTCCCACAGAAGATAACAATGAAGATGATGAAGATTCAGAAAACAATGGACGCCAAGTGCTTGATAAAAGTTCCCAATTGAATGAAATTGTTTCGCCAGTTGCTACACCAGTATTGGGTGCTGAAATTACCGAGATACATCATACCATCCCTCGCATTTTCCAATTGCAATAAGTACCAGGTGTTTGAATGTCCTCAAAAGAACAAAACTGTGTTGCCTGCTGAATTTTGGTCAATGAGAACGAGGGAGGATGAGGTTCTATCTAAGGATAAGGAGGTACCGATTGAGATCAAAAGTGACAATGAAGAAAATTCTGAAAATGAAGAGACCCCGGTGTTTGATAAATATTTTCAGGGAGAAAAAGCGGGACTTCCTGCTAGTATCGTGACATTGACCGATGAAGCTCTTACTAAAGCTCAAATTGAAATCAACTGGAAGAGTTTCATATTAACAGAACTTTGTCTATCTGAGCTAAGAGGAAGATTCTCTAGTGCTATTAATCAGGCGAAGAGTTGAACAAAAGTGAACGACTCAAGGTAATAACTCACAAGAGCCTCAAGAACAACGTGACAAGTTGGTTCGAGACAATTAATCCGGTTCATAACAAAATGGTTTGTGACAGTGTGGTGAGTCGAAAAGAAGCTATTGCTATGGTCAAACTCAAGAATGACGAGACAGAGGAGACAAAGCCATTCCAGATGCACATTGTATTTAACCTGGAGGAATTAACATTGAATATGGTCGTTGGCCCTCCTCTTTCATTATGTTGCGACATTACTTTTGCTTGGGCTAGACAAGTGACTCTCACTAGATATTTGTTAGTAGGATCTGTGAGTGAATCAAATGAAGCATATGAAGTGGGCGTGGCAATAGCATTAACTAATTTTGCTCGAGGTATATTTGAATCGGATGAATCAATATAGAGTTCTTTTACTGCTTATTTTATAGTCCACATTAGGATGCTTATCCATGCTTGTTTCCATTGGAATCACATTGATACCTTGTTGGGCACAGGGAAGATGAGGGTACTAGCAACCAGTTTTTCTATCATGTGCTCTCGCAAACTCTTCTTCACGGAAGAGTGATTATTTCTTATAGAATCATTTGGAGAATCTCCTTGCAATTTATTCTTCTCCTCATCCTATTCTCCGTCACCTTCTCTCTATTTCTATATCTCTTTATCTATCAATCTTCCCATTTATCTATCTCTCTTCCTCTATATTTCTCTATTTCCCTTCTTTTGAAGTCAGTCATTCTGTTGAGATTGATTCTACTGAGAACTTTCAATCCTCAATTGTTAGACTCTGCAGTCTTTGCTTGGAAGTTGATACCTTAGTTGTTACGCTTGCTTGGGTTGTTGCTTTAATTCTTAGGATTAGGTTTATCAGATGCTATGAAGAGATCACAGATATAGTATCTCCCTTGATTATTCTGTGCAATATTGAACAGTTCATTTGTTCTGTAACAAGTATTAGGCAGTTTAGAGGTTCGAATAGAAAAGTTATTGTGGCTTACAATTTGGGAGGAGGGACCTTTATTGAATCAAGGTTGGAGGTCAGTGATGAGGTGTTGCCTACTGTGAGTAATATCTATCTTGGCAGAGTTGGTTTCCTAGAAGCAGCTCTTAAGCTTATTAAGGCTATATCAGTTTCCTCGACTAATTTTGAGGTTTCATTTGGTGCTGGAGAAGATTATCACAAAGTGGTAGTAGCTGAAGCCTGTGTCTTTTGGTGGGGTGAGGAAAGTGTTTTCAAGTTTGATCCTGGTAAGGGCTATGGACTATCGAGTGTGAATGCCATTGCTGGCCAATCTTTAAAGTGGAACACATGATATGAGAATCATGATTCTGCTTATGATAGTATCGTAATAATTGGAGATGTTGCTACAGTAGATATGCAATCAGCTGCTTATTGGAGTGGTTTCAACAGGGAAAGAACTACTATGAAAGTGCTACCAGTTCACTCCTTAGAAGCTATGTTCAAAAGACCTTTGTGGAATTCCTTTGTGAAGTCAGTAGAGGCCTGTAAGAGTGAGGGCTATGCATTAGACACTACTACATTCCTTAGGGGTTTAAAGAAGATTTTCATTGATATAGAAATGCTTGTATTAGAGGCACTTTGTGTTTTTGCAATTACTCCGAATCGTGCAACACCTGAAGCAAACATTGAGACCCAACATGAGAAGGGAACAAACATTCTTTCATAGAATATTGGTTGAAAACATCAAGGGTTCTGCTGTAAGCCATGAAGTGGAGGAATCTGTCAAAAGCCTTTATCTTTCTATGATGGTGGTCCTTGCAATTGCTGGCAGGAAGTTTATGGATACTAGGTAAAAAAAAAATAAAGATATCCATGCTCATGTTATTTTCTCCCTATACTATGAATTTGTTAAGAATGAATTTTGGAAGTACAAGCTCAAGAATTCTCACTGGGACAGGAAACTTAAAAGTGCTTCACAGTCATCACCCATTTCCAAATTTCAAATTTTCAACCTTGAGAACAAGGTTGTTTTAAGGGGATGGATTGTAACGAATGGAAGAAAAGTTTTTGTTATTATAGTTTAGTCCACATTTTGTTATTGTAATTGAGTCATATACTTATTTCACTTCAGTCCCTACAAGTGACTATAGGATTAGTTGTCACGTGTCTCATTTATCAGGAGTATTGTCTTATTTATTTCAATGTATTTCCTTTTTCATAGCTATATTGAATGAAAATTGAGTATTTGTTTTTCTCTGAATTTTCTTTCTTTCTTTCTTTTAATTCTTGTTTTCCATTTTCATAATGATTCCAACGTGGGAATCGTTACACGTTCCTAGACGTAGGGGTATTCCTATTCAACTTTTGTCTGCGCATTAAAAAGTAACTTTTCTCTATTACATTTCAAATAACGGCTAAACTCTAATTACCGATTCAACAACTAGCCACCACAGCTAAAAACTTTCTTGCAATTTTCTCCCTTTTTTTTCTATTCATGTGAGGATGTTAGTAGTAATATTTATCTTTCTCGTAGTATATACCAAGAATATTGACTAGATATTTACTTCTTGTTTTCACGAAAAAGTTGCTTCTGGAGACTTATAAATTCTTTCCATTTCTACCATTGATTGACTTGCTTATTTGTTAACAAAACCAGTTCCCTCTCAAGATTGCTACAGTAAATATTTGTCCCCATCTAGCATTACTGGAGAATTGGTTGGCTACTAAAATTTCCTTTTAATTAAACTGCTTAATTCCATATTTTAGAATTTAGATTGCACCAAAACTTTTTCTTCGGAGTAACATCAAAGTTACGCAGCAAAATATATTTTTCTAACTTAGGTTTGAATTTCAAATTCGTCGTAATATTAAACTCACGTTCGTTAATTTGTTCAAACAAGCCAAGCACAAGTGGATATTTTGACGATGTTGTACATGTATGGTTTGATTGATATAGAGATTTTTAATATGTCAAGTTTGAATGAAGCTCTATGGTCTTTCTTTACATTTGAAACTAATAAATAAATCAAACTTTGTTAATTGTGCAAGTAAACTTCGAGATAAGTATGAAATAGTCGTTCATTGATGTTTCTTAAATTCAATATTTGGAGGGAAAAAGTCAATTTACCTAATAATTTAACAACTTTGTCTTCCGTTTTGTTGGTCTAATACCGTTAAGAAAAACTCTTGCTACTGTCTTTGATTTCTACCAAAGTTCCAATCTGAGATAATTTTTAAATTATAATCAAAAGTTAAGGAGTAAATTTGAACTTATTTTTTGAAAAATTTGGACACATGGGTTTATCCATTTTAAGTTAGAGTTTCGTTAATAGTAAAGACAATTACAAAATAATTTGCTAATTATAAGATATGAATGGACCAAAAGCTTAACGTAAAAGTAAATTCAAATAGTTCATGAACAAATTTGGCGAGTTTTATAATCAGTTTAAACATAGTAAACTTGTTAATACCTATGGCGTTATACATACAACCAATCCTCACTGGCGTTATACACACAACCAATCCTCACGGTGGACACAACTACTAACCTCCAAATATGACTTTCATCTTCCTAATTCACAACACTTCCTCTATAACATCCGTTCAACTACAAATGACTCCTATATCGGGGAGAGCATGACAAAAGTATCCACGCTATGTAGACAAGGTGCAAGCTGGAATGTTGCAACGGGTCATGCCATTCATATGTGGTATGACCACTGGATTGCTCCTCACACTTCCCTTCGCCAACTCATTCAAGGGCCTTTACCACACCATGAAACTTTTTCACCACTCACTAACATCATCAGAAATAATACATGGGATCTATCTTCTTTATCTTTCATCTTACCCCCACACGTAATTAACCTTATCAATAACACACCACTTCATGTCTCCCCTCAAACTGTCGACCAACCATTTTGGACTCATACTCCAACTGGATTCTTCTCAACCTCCTCTGCCTACCATCAAAACACTTCTCCATCATTTCATCAATTCAAACATTCTTGGTTATGGAAACTGACCACCTTACCAAAAATCCAATACTTCTTTTGGCTCATAGTTCATGACAAACTACCCATAGCCTCCATGCTCGCCAATAGGAATATTCCTTTAGATACTACATGTAAAATATGCCACCAACAACTAGAAGACATCCCGCATATCTTCCTATTCTGCACAAATGCTACTATAGTATGGCAACATTTCAATATACCAATCACCTCCCAAGATTTTTTAACCTAGTTGCACCTTCAGTGCACTTCCCCTAAATTAATTCACTTCACCTCTCACATCTCTCTACCCTCCTCCATACCCATACCTGTCATTCTATGGCAAATATGGCGAACGCGAAATTGCAATGTCTATGATAACACCAACCTCCCAGTCCACATCCCCTCCCTCCTCTCTATAGCAACCCAAATATACTACCTTAAAT
>AWOL01S0031178.1:0-36523 GCA_000715115.1 Nicotiana otophora
TTAGGGGGAGATTTTTAAATAAGAAAATAAAACTTATATGGAATCCCATTTAATGGAAATCTTTATTTTTTAAATATAGTTTTGACTCTTATATGACCGAAATCTTCAATCCAATTTTGTAATGGATCTTTAATTGTTTCATCTCCGGCTAAGTAGTTTTCTTTGTCCAGACAAATATGAAAAAAGGAAAAGTAGGGATTTATTAAGATAGTTAAAATATGTATCAATTTTATATAAAGATGCAGATGTCATATAGAATACTATAATTATGGCAACAAAAATAAAGAGAAGACAAATCCATCAAAACATTCATTGATATAAAAAACTATAGGTATTTACCCTCTAAAACGGATAACAATTGAATTTATATGTGGTTTTAAGGATATGCGGGTTAATTATATACAAATGGTTAATGTCATTAGATTAAATAGATAAAAGACGTAATAAATTGCCAAACCAATAATAAGAGTAACCTCGGGCTGAATAACGGCTTAACGAAGTGCCTGCCTTCGATCCAGAGCTCACGCTAATGAAGAACTGATGAACAAAAATAAGAACTTTCAATAACAGAGAAAATAAGAGTATATTGCATTGATATGCGTGTTACAATTGCCCCTATGAATAATAAATTTTCCCCTTTATATAGTAGGGGAATTTTACCCTAAGTGCAATTCTAAGAAAGGTAAAAATCTTCCGTTTCGCCAATCACTTATTTTCTGCCGATACAGGCCAAGATTCGCGCCATGATATCCGGCTGGTCATCGATATTACGACCCTTCGTTAGTCGTGTGTGGCCTTTTGATAAGGTTCTCCGAAGTCTCGAGGCCCCAACCGGACCTGGAGGGCACAACTCCGATGCCTCCGAAGGCAGATGCTTTGCTCGAGCCCCGATACGAGAGGCTCTTCGCTAAGATTCCGATTCCTTACGATCATGTTCCTGCTCTGTTTGCCTTACCGGGAAACCTAGATGTTCATCGGGTTCGATTTTACCCGTATACAGATAGTCCCCTCATTTCTTAGAGAGTAGGTTTACCAAAACGATGAGAAACGACAGATACTTCTCAATTCCTTCTTCAATACGCCATAACCAAAACTATAAAGAAGCCAAAACATCCTGCCAGTCATGTCGTTCTGACTTCGAACACGTGTCAGCCATCGACAAATCACCTCTGAATGTGAAGCGCCCTATAAAAGCTTCCATTCTTTATTCATTTTTCACCATTTGACCAAGCTTCTACCTTTGAGTTCCAAAGTTATTACTAACCATCTTCATATTTTCATATCTTCATCTCCTTTCATCGACATTTCTCTATAATTTCCAAGTTTCTGCTCAGATTTTCTTTAAATCTTCACCCTTTGTTCTTCATCTTCAAGCCTATTTTTCCAAAACTTCTTAATTCTTTCCTCAAGCTTCCCTCAAATGACAATGGCCAAAAAATTGAAAACAGTCGCCTAACAACTTGCCTTTTCGTCTTCTCAACCAACCGCTGGTGCTGAAGCGGTCACTCCCGATATGGTCGTTCTCGAGACGTCTGCTCCGGGCATGGCTACCAATGAACCGGCTCCCGAGCCTCCCTTAAAAATGTTCATCCCCGGGGGTTGCTCGGTTCCAGATGACTTTGAGATTGAAAAGCCCTCATCGGTGCAGGGCTGGGCTGAAGGAGCATCAAGGTATATATGCTCCATTACCGAAGATGTCCTTCCTGTGGTCCGAGAGGACTGCAACTGGAAGATAAGGATGTAGTAGTCCCCGAGCCTGAGGACTCCATTATTACCCATGCGGAGAGGTATCTAAGTGTTTACACTTATCCCTTCACACTGGGTCCGGTGGACCCGGTTATCTTAGATTTTTGTAAGAGGTACGAAGTATGCCTTGGTCAGGTCCATCCGTCACTATGGAGTATTGTGATCCTTCTTCGTTACTTTGTGAACAAGACCAAATATCATCGGTTCACCATCGATCACTTGCTCCGCCTATACAGTCCCTAAGTCTTCCGAGGGGGATTAATAAAGCTTACAAGCCAGACCAGCAAAGCCCCATTTTCGAGTATCGATGAAGATCGGGACCGAGGTTAGCAAGGGCGCATTGTTCGGTGAGGACCGGAGATTTGATCCCCCCCTCCCCGAGTTCATGCCATTCTCCGAGAAGTGTAATATATCTCGCAATTACAGCTTTCCTTTAAACACTAATTTTATGTTTATCCCCTTTTTCATCACTATTACTTATGATGGTATAGCAGTTGCTCGAGTCCCAAACGCCATCCCTCGGTTGGTTTAAGGAGTGGATTGATGGCATTTGTTCGCAGATGCCTTATTCCGAATGCACATGGTGCGAACCCTCGAAGGGGCGATGGGAAGCCTATTCCCATGTTAAGGTCTCCCTCCCGCATAGGTAAATTAGGCTTCCCTTTTTGCATCATATTCTTATTTCCTCTCTTTTCTTTTTGCAGGTTTGCCTAAGGCCACTGAACTTAGGCCTTTATAAGGAAACGAGGACAGGCTTTCGTCCGTTGATCCCTACTCTTTGCGGCAACTCGGGGCTGCAGTGGGGGAAAAGAAGAGAAGAGATTGGCTCGAAAGCCAAAGAAAGGCTCCCCGAGTTCCAGAATGAAGCCAAAGAAGAGATTGGCTCGAAAGCCAAAGAAAGGCTCTAGTTCTCGAGCACCGGACTCAGATTTACTTTTTCGGCTTAGGGATGAGCCCGAAGAAGATGACGTTTTTGTGGCCCATAGGCCGATCTCCCCCCGAAGAGCAGGCAATAGTCGAGGGGGAGATGCTGGGGGCTGATATCCCTTAGGCTCAAGAGATCGACGTGGAGGCTGGGGTTGGGACCTCCTAGAATGTCAGCTCCGCTCCACCCGGTATAATAGAGATTTCAGGGTCGCCCTCATATATCGAGTCCATGCTCGAGGAGGCTCAAGCGAGGAAGGAGAGGTCTTACTAGGGGGCTCATGGTGCGGCCGATCCCTTCGTTCCTTTTTTGACGGAGTGGACTTGACAGTCTTGGAAGATTTCTACGGGTTGGGCGACCTGGAAGTGCCGAGGAAGGATTCGTCTTCAGAAGTCGGCGGGCTGAATTCGAGCCCAAAGTTAATCAACTAGTTCCCCGCCCCGAGTGCGGATCCCGACCGCAAGAGGTCGATAATCATCACTGTCCCGGAGGATGCTCGGGTTCTTTCTACCCCCGTGGGAGTAGTGAGCTACCTCCGATGCCTGGTGACCAAGGAAGACCAGGCAAAAATGAATGAGGTAGACGTGTCGTGCCACTTCAATGAAGCGAAACAAGCACTGAACCGGGTAAGGCATTATTACGTTCCTTTGAACTTTACTTAGGTTTTAGCATTTCTCATGTCTTTCACCTTTTTGTATGCCTCGGTACTTTATCATGAGAGCTTCCTTCGGTACTGGGTTTAGGTCAACTAGCTCGAGCTCGAGGTCAAGGAGCTAGTCCATAAAAAGGATACGTACAAGCTCCTTAGCAAGCAACAAGAAGTGGTCGTTAAGGACCTTCAGGCCGAGCTAGATTGGGCTCAGAAAGAAGCTTCGGTCCTACAACGGGAGCACGCTGACTTGGTCGAAAAGGTAAAGGTCTTCTAATTTGGGAATGAAAAACTAGTTGTAGTGGCTAACGACCAAACCTCGCAGGTCCAACAAAAAATTGATCAGATCATCCAGCTTCGAAAGGAGATGGATGAGATCCAAGTCATGGCCAATGGGTGGAGAATCAAGATGGATCTACTGGCCTTGGAGAATGAAACCATTATGGCAAAGCTTTCTTCAATAGAAGTTCAGCTCCAAGTAGCGCAGGAGAAAGCTGATAAACCTTCTAAGCTGAGTGAAGATCTCCAAGTACATCTGACCTTGGCCGTCACAGAAGGGGATGCCCTCGGAAGGCCCCGATGGTGGATATGATGCTGCTAGCATCGACACTGAAGTTGTATTCCGATAATCTCTCTGCCTTCGGTGCCTCGAGTGGCATGTCAAAACCGTTCATACTCACGAGTCCTCGGCTATTATGGCCTTGATCGTTCCTTTTTTCACTCATCACAGGGTTTCATTTGGACCCATTACCTATTCGATATCCGTTATATGGTTGATACCGATCTCTGTTCGATCTTGGTTCATGATTGATGGCTCTTTTGGATCTGTCGCTAGTTCTGACGAGATACACGGATCTGGAAGAGGCCCGGAGCTGATCATCTTCGTCCCTGATTTTTGATTGGTACCTATTATGGACATCAACCCAAGTTACCGCCGGGTATTCTATCAAATTTTGTTTCAACTGCTGAGAATCCAGTGAGCTTTGGGGATTAAGTCCTTGGGTGAATGCGTGGACAGCCCAATCGTCGGCGACCGGAGGTAGATCCATCTGTTCCATTTGAAACCTAGACATGAATTCCCTGAACATCTCGTTATCTCTTTTCTTTACTTTGAAAAGGTTTGACTTCTTGGTCTCGACCTTGATGGCCCCGGCGTGTGCCTTTACAAAGGCATCTACAAGCATAGCAAACGAATCAATAGAATTAGGGGTAAGTTGTGATACCATATCATAGTTCCTTTTGACAAGGTTTCTCCAAACTTTGTCAGGAGAACGGATTGGATTTCATCATCTTCTAAGTCGTTCCCTTTGATGGCTCACATGTAGGAGGTCACATGTTCATTTTGATCGGTTGTACCATTGTACTTCGTAATTTCGGGCATATGGAACTTCTTTGGAATTGGTTTCGGAGCTGCGCTTGGAGGGAAAGGCTTTTGGACAAATTTCTTAGAATCCAGGCTCTTCAGTATCAGTGGTGCTCCTGGGATTTGATCAACCCTGGAGTTATAGGTCTCCACTTTTTTATTGTTGTCTTCGATCTTCTTTTCCCCGGATTCCACTCGCTTTGTTAATTCCTCAAGCATCTTTATTATTTTGAGGCTAGCTCGTCGTCTTTGTCCGGCCTTTTCGTGGTTCGTTCATATCTTCGGGTGTTCTCCCGGGGTGGTTCGGGCTCAACTCTGCTAGGAGCATGGCTCTGGTTCTGTAACTGGGCTATTGCCACCTGTTGATCTTGTAACATTTCGAAGATCACCCGCAAATTGATCCCATCGCCTTCACTGTCATGCGTACCCCTGGCTGCCGACCTGGATCCTCCACGAACATTATTTTCTAGGTCGGTGGGAAAGTTAGCATCGATGGCCACATGGGAGTTGGCATCGATTTAGTCTGCAACCGGGACTTCGTTGGGGTTTGCAGGGGGAACGTCGTTGCTAGGCACTATATTGTTGTTCTTGCCATGATGGCAAAGTCGAAGTCAATGTTCAAGTAAGCAGATTGGGAGTTTGACATTCTTAAATTTACCTGAAATTAAAATCTCAAAGAACAAGAGTAAAGCAGAGTGCGTTATAGAAAGTTGTATAAAATTGTCACTATTATCCTTAGCTCAACGGTGGGCACCAAATTGTTTACCCTCTAAAACGGATAACAATTAAATTTATATGTGGTTTTAAGGATACAGGTTAATTCAATACAAATGGTTAATGGCATTAGATTAAACAGATAAAAGACGTAATAAATTGTCAAACCAATAATGAGAGTGACCCCGGTCTGAATAACGGCTTAACGAAGTGCCTGCCTTCGATCCGGAGCTCATGTTAATGAAGAACTGATGAACAAAAGTACGAACTTTCAATAACAGAAAAAAATAAGAGTATATTGCCTTGATATGCATGTTACAATCACCCTATGGATAATAAGTTTTCCCCTTTATATAGTAGGGAAAGTTTACCCTAAGTACAATTCTAAGAAAGGTAAAATCTTATGTTTCGCCAATCACTAATTTTCTGCTGATACTTGTCGAGATTCCCGCCGTGATATCTGGTTGGGCACGGATATTATGGCCCTTCGTTAGTCGTGTGTGGCCATTTGATAAGGTTCTCCAAAGTCTCGAGGCCCTAACCGGACCTGGAGGGCGCGACTCTGATGCCTCCGAAGCCATATGCTTAGCTCGAACCCCGATATGAGAGGCTCTTCACCCAGATTCTGATTCTCTGCGACCATGTTCCTGCTCCGTTTGCATTATCGGGAAACCGAGATGTTCATCGGGTTCGATTTTACCGGTATACAATAGGAATTACTTTAACAAAAAAGAAGACGAAATAAATAAATCTATATGAACTGTTAAAAAAGAAAAGAGTAAATTGATCTTCCACACAGTGCATTTGATATACAAAACTATTTATGTGTTTGAAATATAGTAACTAAGAGAGTTTTATTGAAAGGAAGATTAATTATATTAGAAGAAGAATAATGGAAGATTGAAAGTAATGATTTAAAAATAATAATAAATATATTTATATTGAATAGTAGGTCAAATTTTTTATCTACATCTATATATATAAAATAAGACGATAATTTAAAATATGATGAAACCAAGTGGCAAGCTAATAAAAAGTCACATGGCAATTTTAGGATAAAACTAATAATTAAGACTTTGAAAAGGAAACATCATTATGTCACGACCCGGAATTCCCTCTATCGGGACCGTGATGGCGCCTAACATTTCACTTGTTAGGCAAGCCAACGTTAGATGTAATTATTAACCATTTATAACAAGTTTCAAATATGATGTCAATAAAGGAAAAACTAAATAGTCTGAAAAAAGATAAATAAACTAATAAGTGCCGAAATTTAAATACAAATCTCGGAACTGGTGTCGCGAATACATGAGTGTCTAAGATACTATAAATAACGGTCTGAAATAAACATGTCTGTCTGAATCAAATAAATAACTAAAGGGAGTAGAAGGGAACTTCAAAGCTGCGAACGTCGTGCAGCTATACCTCAAGTCTCCTATGGGTAGCTGGATCAGAGCAAGTCTACGGTACACTGCTGGGTACAACTCCGGTATCTACACAAGAAGTGCAGAGTATAGTATGAGCACAACCGACCCCATGTACTCTATAAGTGTCGAGCCTAACCTCGACGAAGTAGTGACGAGGCTAAGGCGGGTCACTTACATTAACATGTACGCAATAATAATAATAATAATAATAATAATAATAATAATAATAATAATAATAATAATAATAATAATAATAATAATAATAATAATAATAATAATAATAATAATAATAATAATAATAATAATAATAATAATAATAATAATAATAATAATAATAATAATAATAATAATAATAATAATAATAATAATAATAATAATAATAATAATAATAATAATAATAATAATAATAATAATAATAATAATAATAATAATAATAATAATAATAATAATAATAATAATAATAATAATAATAATAATAATAATAATAATAATAATAATAATAATAATAATAATAATAATAATAATAATAATAATAATAATAATAATAATAATAATAATAATAATAATAATAATAATAATAATAATAATAATAATAATAATAATAATAATAATAATAATAATAATAATAATAATAATAATAATAATAATAATAATAATAATAATAATAATAATAATAATAATAATAATAATAATAATAATAATAATAATAATAATAATAATAATAATAATAATAATAATAATAATAATAATAATAATAATAATAATAATAATAATAATAATAATAATAATAATAATAATAATAATAATAATAATAATAATAATAATAATAATAATAATAATAATAATAATAATAATAATAATAATAATAATAATAATAATAATAATAATAATAATAATAATAATAATAATAATAATAATAATAATAATAATAATAATAATAATAATAATAATAATAATAATAATAATAATAATAATAATAATAATAATAATAATAATAATAATAATAATAATAATAATAATAATAATAATAATAATAATAATAATAATAATAATAATAATAATAATAATAATAATAATAATAATAATAATAATAATAATAATAATAATAATAATAATAATAATAATAATAATAATAATAATAATAATAATAATAATAATAATAATAATAATAATAATAATAATAATAATAATAATAATAATAATAATAATAATAATAATAATAATAATAATAATAATAATAATAATAATAATAATAATAATAATAATAATAATAATAATAATAATAATAATAATAATAATAATAATAATAATAATAATAATAATAATAATAATAATAATAATAATAATAATAATAATAATAATAATAATAATAATAATAATAATAATAATAATAATAATAATAATAATAATAATAATAATAATAATAATAATAATAATAATAATAATAATAATAATAATAATAATAATAATAATAATAATAATAATAATAATAATAATAATAATAATAATAATAATAATAATAATAATAATAATAATAATAATAATAATAATAATAATAATAATAATAATAATAATAATAATAATAATAATAATAATAATAATAATAATAATAATAATAATAATAATAATAATAATAATAATAATAATAATAATAATAATAATAATAATAATAATAATAATAATAATAATAATAATAATAATAATAATAATAATAATAATAATAATAATAATAATAATAATAATAATAATAATAATAATAATAATAATAATAATAATAATAATAATAATAATAATAATAATAATAATAATAATAATAATAATAATAATAATAATAATAATAATAATAATAATAATAATAATAATAATAATAATAATAATAATAATAATAATAATAATAATAATAATAATAATAATAATAATAATAATAATAATAATAATAATAATAATAATAATAATAATAATAATAATAATAATAATAATAATAATAATAATAATAATAATAATAATAACAACAACAACAACAACAACAACAACAACAACAGAAAGACATGAATAGAAGTAAAGTGGGTAACTCATATCAATGAACTCAAAATCAACTAGCATGGAGTCCCGAATAACCAGTCATATAACTCATCTCAATAACCGAGGCCAATCCAACAATCACAACAAATATAACTTTTATCAACATGTTGTGTTGTGCAACCCGATTCTACAATATAAACTTTAAATAGTCCATTGTGGCGCGCAATCCGATCCCACAATATAATCATTTGCCAATATCGTAGTCCATCCTTATTCTGACATTTCAATTCATTAGCTTTTAATTTCTGTTGCGGCGTGCAACCCGTTCCCCAAACAATGTCAATTAACAATAGTACCTCAATAACTAAGATTTACAAGAAATCATACATCAAGAGAACAAATGTACGAGCAATAAAGAATAACATGATAAACAAAGAGACTCAAACTACTCGGATGTCTCAACTTTATGTAATGATCCGACCGGTCATTTTGAGAACTAGTGTCCCGTTCGGCGGCTTAAGGTCTTGAGCAGCTTCGTATTATGTGTTATGACTTGTGTGTGTGGTCGAGTTCGGTTTTGAGATGATTCGGGGTCAATTTGGAAGAAGGATTCCTGTTTTAGAAGCTTAAGCAGTAAGGGTTGACCGGAGTTTTGACTTTTGTGTAGACGACTCCGAAATGGCATTTTGATGATTCCAATAACTTCGTATAGTAATTTTAGACCTAGGCGCGTCCGGATTTGGATTTGGAGGTCCATAGGTTAATTTAAAGCATTTCAGTGAAAATTCGAAAGTTGAAGTTTTTGGAAGGTTTAGAGGTTTGACCGAGAGTTGAATTTGGTGACATCGGGGTCAGATTTTGATTCCAAGAGTTGAATTAGCTATGTTATGTCATTTGGGACTTGCATGCAAAATTGGACATCATTCCGGGTTGATTTGATATGTTTCGGCATGAGTTTTGGAAGTTGAAAAATTTGAAATTTCATAAGTTCGATTCGAGGTGTGATTCGTAGTTTAGATATTGTTTGATGTGATTTGAGACCTCGAGCAGGTCCGTGTTATATTATGGAACTTGTTGGCATGTTTCTACGGGGTCCTGGGGGCCTCGGGTGCGTTTCGGATGGGTCACGGGCCATTTTCTTATGTTTTGGAATGTTGAAGTCCTAGTGTCTGATGTCCTTCTACGCGATCACGAAGGCACATACGCGATCGCGTAGGTTGTTTGGTGAGTAACCCATTTTCCTTCGTCGCGTTCGCACTATATGATTCGCGATCGCGAGCGTGTACATTCTCTTTCATCGCGTTCGTGTTCAGAGTTCCACGTTTGCGTAGCTCAGCTTAGCAGCTGGTGTATTTTCTCTTTCGCGATCGCACATTCTGGTTCGCGATCGCGTAGCTCATTCTTAGGGCATCCGTTATTCCCTTCTTTACGATCGCATGTATTTGTTCACGAACGCGTAGTACAATTTCTGGGCAGTGGTCATTTCCTTCTTCGCGATCGCAATTGCATTTCCGCGATCGCGATGTGTAAATCGCTGGGCAGCAGAATATATTTCCAAAATCGTGGATTTTGTCCATTTTTCATCTTTTGAGCTAGAGACCTCGAAATTGAGTGATTTTTGAGGGGTTCTTCACGTGGTTGTTTGGGGTAAGTGATCTTTATCCGATTTTGATTTTATTTCGTGATTTTATCTTTGTTTTCATCAGCAACTTAGAGAATTAAGTTGGAAATTTGGGAAAATTTATAAAATCTTTCAAAAGTGTAAAATGATGATTTAAGGGATGAATTGATGTCGGAAATTGATAATTTTGGTATGGTTGAACTCGTTATCGAATGGGTGTTCGGGTTTTGTAAATTTTATCGGGTTCTGAGGTGCGGGCCTAGGGGGATGACTTTTGGATTGACTTTTAATTTTTGTTAAATATTGAAACTTTATTATTCGGAATTGTTTCCTAAGAGTTTTATTTATGATTTAAAGTTATTTTGGCTGGATTTGAGTCTTCCAGAGGTTTGTTTCACTCGAGAAGGTCATTGTAGAATATCGGTATAGCTTCTTTGAGGTAAGTATCTTGCCTAACTTTGTGTGGGGGAAACTACTCCTTAGGATTTAAGTCATTTGTGCTAATTGTGTCATGTGAAGGCCGAGTGCGCAAGGGGACGAGTACGTACTCGGGCTTAATTGTGAAAATTTGACCGTTTAGGGCCCTTAGTTTCTTATGTACATTAGATATGAAGTTATTTTTATCATGTTAAATCCTCCATTTAATAAATTTATCCTTAAGTGTCTTATTTGGAATTAATTAATTCATGTTTTACCCTTGTTGCCAATCGAACCCTTATGTGCCTTAATTGAAGTTGTTGTCTCTTTTATTGCCATGATATCGTTTTCCGTAATAGCTTATTCTTAATTGAAGTTATTATCATCTTTTTCGTAATTGCTTATCCTTACTTGAGGTTATCATTATTATCTCTCCAAAATTGCTTACCTTTAATTGAATTTGTTGTTACCTCTTCCGTAATTTCTCAACCTTAAATAAAGTTTTGTTATCTTTTTTTATTATTATTAACTTATCCTTATTTAAAATCATTGATTTGTGATATCACTCTCTTGTTGTCGTATTGTACTTTGTGGAATCATTGTTACATATTATCTCTCCCTTGTTGAGCTATTCTTGTTGAGATCAGTATTCCCTGTTATGTCTTTCTTTGTGGGCTCGTCCTACCGTTTATTCTGAAGTTCCTGAGTTGATTTTCTTGCCGTATTCTCGTGTTATTATTGTTGTTGCTATTGTATTCGGTGTTGTTGAGCCAAGTACTATGCGTGATTATGATATTGAAACTGTTTTGAGGAAATATTATGGCATATGGGCATATATTTTGAAAGTAATTTTGTTGAGTTGTTATATTTTGTCACACGTGTTATTGTTGAGAAGGTTGTTATGGTGTTTGCACGAGGTTTCTGTCATGCGGTTTTTATGGTGTTTGCACGAGGTTTCTGTCGTGCTATTGTTACTATTAATATTTGCACATCCGGCATGATAAGGCAGGCTATATATATGGGTTTGCGCATGTGGCGAGACTAGGTGGGATATTATTTTGCGCGTGTGGCGAGACAAGACATGCATTTATTTTTTTTTATTATTGCGCACGTGGCAAGATAAGGTGGGCTATGTCGTGGAATGATTTGTGATGACTTGTGATGGCTTGGGGGCATTGTTATTGTTGTTATTTGAGTAGTGGTGTGCCTACCCTGTGTGAGTTATACCGTGTACATTTTATGGTGATCATTTCTTATGTGCCATTCATTATCTCCACTCTTACTTGTTGACTTGAATTGTGGTAGAATACTTGTACAAGCATACACGTAAATAAATCACTCATATCGCTTAAGAAGATGAATCCTGATGTTATTGACCATTCACATGTACTCCCGTGTACTTGCTTTCTGTGTGAGAGTTATCCTGTTTGCACGTGGAGTCATGAGTCATTGTTATTATTGGCACGTGAATATTAGATATTGTCACTCTCTTGGCACGTGAGTCGTCCGTGCGGTAATTTGTAATGTGGGCACAAGAGGCCAAGTGATTAGGGTTCAAGAATTGGGACTCGTGATTTGTGATTATGAGGTTTGGTACCTCGTGAAAATTTCCTGAATAGATTTGGTATAAAAGCGGTTGTTCTTGTTGAGTTGTTACTTGTTTTCCTTTATTTAGTTTCATCGGACTTAGACTATGTCCAGCTGACTCTACAGCATTACTATCTATTTGCTTCTTGTTGCTAATTGTTGTTTCTAGTGTTTCATTGCGAGTATTTTTTTGTCTTCCTTACCATGCTTAGCTTTATATTAACATTGATTCCCCATTAGTTCACCATCGTACTTGTTCAGGTTGTTTATTCCAGTAGGTATCTTAACTGTCCCTCGTCACTACTCCACCGAGGTTAGTCTTGATACTTACTGGGTACTGTTGTGGTGTACTCATTCTACACTTTCTGCACATTTTTGTGAAGATCCAGGTATTTCGGAGTTGGCTGATCAATAGCTAGTTGTTCGAGTTTTGCTGTGGAGACTCAAGGTAAACCTGTCGTCGCGTTCGCAGGCCTCGGAGTCACCTTCTGATATTTTATTTGTACTGTTTAATTCTATTCTGAACAGTTATATTTTAGAAATTTTCTAGCAAACTCGGTAGAGCTTATGACTGGTACTACCGATTTTAGGATTGTAAGTTATGTATAAGGATTTCTATTTCATATTTATCAGTTGATAGTTGAATTCTTCTATTAATTCAGTAAGTGTTAGGCTTACATAGTCTTAGAGACTAGGTATCGTCGCGACATCCTACGGAGGAAAATTGGGGTCATGACACTTTACCAACTCAACGGTATCTACCTTTTAACGATTCATACAACTGAAACTACATCAATGAAGGCAACAATTGATACGAAACTATAAGGCAACAAGGCATAAGACAATTTAGATATATGAGGGAAACGAATAGAGACAAGTAGTAAATAAGTATGGAATCAGGGAGGGGATGAAAAATTTAATACAAGAAATGCTAAATGGCAAGCAGCAATTATGGCATGGAAGCCAAATAAGCATGTAGCAATTAAGGCATGAAACAAGATATACTATGAGGCAAGGAAGATAGGGAAAACAAGTTATGTAACAATTAAGACATGGAATAAAGTAATTAATGAAATACGGGAAAGCGTGGAAACAAGAAATTTGACGGCATATATACACTCGTCATCTTGCATATACGCCGCTACATATGTAATTCACATAGCACATAGCTCAAGGGTTCCTAATTCCATCAAATCAAAGTTAAACCCAATACTTACCTCACTCTGCAATCAACTCAAAGTTCAACCACGACCTTGCCTTTAGAACAAGCCTCCAAACCAACCAAATCTAGCAAATAATTAACCAAACGATTCAAAATAAGCCTTAGAAACTACCCATGAATGAAAGAGGTTCAATTTAGATCATTATTAAAAAAGTCAACAAAAATCAACCTCGGACCCGCTTGGTCAAAATCAGAATTCAGACCAAAACCCAAATACTGATTCACCCCCGAGCCCGGTTATGTAATTTGTTTCGAAATCCGACCTCAATTCGAGGTCTAAATCTCAAATTTACAAATATTCCTAATTATACCCAAATCCCTAATTTCTACCATGAAAATCCTAGATTTGATGTTGAAAACTTATAAAATGTAATAGGTAATTAAAAAGAAGTAGATTAAAGTCACTTACCAACGAATTTAGGAAGAAAGTCTTTTGCGAAAATCGCCTCTGGGGTGTTTAGGGTTGAGAGTTTCTTTTACCCAGCTGCAGTTATCGCAATTGTGATACATAGTTCGCAATTGCGATGATCGCAAAAGCGATCAACCCTTCGCAAATGCGAAAAAGTCATTGTGCCTGTTTTCGTCGCAAATGTGATAATTTTATCGCAAATGCGAACCAAGGTTGTCCGCAAATGCGAATAATACTTCGCAAAAGTGAAGTAGTACCAAGTCAGTCAGTGGTCACAATTGCGACCAAAACCTTCACAATTGCGAAGATACAGAGTTTGCACATGCATCAGCTATTCTTCTAAGTCCAAAATCATTCCGTAGCCTATCGGAAACTCACCCGAGCTCCTCGGGCTCCAAACCAAAAATACACATAAATATAATAACATCATACAAACTTGCTAGCGCGATCAAAATACTAAAATAACACCTAGAACTATGAATCGTATACAAAAACGAATGAAATTTTCAAAAAAACTTAAGAACTTTCAATTTTACCGGACGATCGAATCACGTCAAATCAACTTTGTTTTACACCAAATCTTGCAGACAAGCCTTAAATACTGAAATGAACCTATATCAAGTTCCGAAACCGTAATCCGAATCTAGTAGCAACAAAGTCAACCTACGGTCAAACTTAGGAATTCTTTAAACCTTTAAATTTCTAGTTTTCAACAAATTTCATTAAATCAAGTTAGGGACTTTCGAATTCGATTTTAGGCATACGCCCAAGTCCCAAATTACGATACGAACCCATCGGGACCAGCAAAATACTGATCTAGGTCTGTTTGCTCAAACTATTGACCGAAGTCAACTCAAATGAGTTTTAAAACACGATTTTATATTTTGATCAATTTTCTCATAACAACTTTCAGAAAAAAAGACACGGACTGTGCACATAAGTCGAGGAAGGCTAAACAGAGCTATTCGAAGTCTCGGAACACATAAATAAAAGCTAAAACTGAAGATGACCTATCGGGTCATCACACATTAATGGAAAGTAACTGAATGAAGTTATCTAAAGCATTAAATAGTTTAAGTAATCTAAATAACGTATTAAAAAAATATATAAAGAGAGATAATAATATTTGAATTGAGTTTTTTTTTAAAGATAAAAGTATATTACTTTTAAATTTTACCTTTAATTTCTACGATCTAAAATAAATATAGTTATAAATTAATTACACACATAACAGTAAAGTATAAAGTATAGGCATATGCATTTCTATTATTTTTGTTTATTAATAAATTAAATACTAGATGAAATAATTATGTCAAACTTTATAGAAAGGGAAATAATATAGAAAGAGGGGGTAGAGATAGTGTGAGAAAATTTGTACTTTGAGTATTGTAAAAAATAAAACAAAGATAATAAATAAATAATACTCAAAAATATTATTGATAAGTTTAAACATTAATCTAAGCTATAGAATAAAAGAACACAAGAATAAAAGTATATGAAAATTTTTATTACAAAAAAAAAAAAAGAAAAATCAAAGTCATTGTTATAATGTGAGTAGTGGACGATATCAACAATTCTAAATTATGGGTAACTTAATAACATGGACAAGAAACCAAAAAAAGGGAGAAACAAAATACGTAAATACAAAATTTTAGTGTTGAGATACATAAAAGTATAAAGCTTATTTGATCTTTGAGATGAGAAAGTTTTTTGAAATAATTTATAGGGTCATGCTACATAGATAAGATCGCGTAACTGAAAACGTTATTGTCACGACCCAAAATTCGACTAGTCATAATGGCACCTAACCCAACCCGCTAGATAAGCCAATTAACCACAATAACAGTTGATAAAGCAATTAAGTAAAGAAATATCTGAATCTAATACATTCCCCAAGAACTGGTAGCACAAATCATGAGCTTCTAAGAATAGAGTTTACAAAGCGGAAATGAAATAAATACATAGTCTGTTTGAATAGTACATAAACAGAGTTTTACAGATCTAAATCTACCACGAAGAAGAGGCAGCTACAGCCGGAACGCAGGTACATATTCAATCCAGCTCCCATCGATCACAGCAACATCAACAACCAACATCTCCACGCAAGGTACAGAAGTGCAGTATGAGTACAACCGACCCCATATACTCAATAAGTAACAAACCTAACCTTAGGTTGAAAGTAGTGATGAGCTTGTATCGGGTCCACACCAATAGCCAACAACAGTCCATAACAACTTAAAACAAATAATGCAAGAAGTAACTCAGAGATAAAAAAAAATACTCAGCAAAATCATGATTTCTGAAAATGGTTCTGCCTTTCAAGTACATCAGTGAAAACCCAAATCGTTTACCGAAGTTACCAAAAATATGAATAAGTTTGAAAACAATAATTTTTCCCAAAATTCTTTCAATAATAAATAAAATGTTTCATTTTCTTTCCGGATAACAAGTGTGAAATACCTCTCTATGTCCACATATCAATGTGTGTAAAAAGTCATGGATGACGTGATACCGTACAACATGAGAAAAAATGCATCTTCATGCTTGTATGTCAGGTGTGCATGCCAATGCCATGTATCTCAAAGATGAATCATGTACTCACACTCTCAGAGTACTCAATCTCACTGTCTCACACTTTTCACTCATCATGCTCAACCACTCGGTACTATATATGGCCCATACGGCCTAGGAAAGATCCATCCCGGAATATATACATCATTGACCATCAGTCACTTAGTACCGAGGAAGGCCAATCCGGCCCCATGTAGAATATCCATATCTAGGTATATAAATGCTTCGGACAAGATCCATGTCCAGGGAAGATCCATCCCTCAATATAATTAACCGCGCTCACTAAGGGTGTGCAGACTCCGGAGGGGCTCTTACAGCCCAAGCGCTATCATAAGCCAGTTCCATGCATAAATTAATATATCATGCTGCGGCGTGCAGCCCGATCCCATAACTGTCACTCATAATCAGGCTCTCGGCCTCACTCAGTCATCAATCTCTCCAGTCTCACTCACGGGCTCACAATGTCATGAAACTAGCCCTACAATAATGATATGATGTATTAATAAATAACAACTGAGACTGAGATATGATATGAATGCATGAATATGACTGAGTACGAAATATCAATAAAATCAGTGAGATGGCAGTAAGAAACGACCACTATGGGTCCCAACAGTATCGGTATAAAGCCTAAACATGATGTCTAGCATGATTGACAGCTCAATTACTTTATCACATGGTGAAAATATGGATTTCAACAAAATAGGGACACTATTCAGTGCCATGGAAACAACAGAGTCCCAATACACATGGTGCACGCCCACACGCCCGCCACCTAGCATGTGCGTCACCTCAGCACAAATCACATAACACATATTTCGGGGTTTCATACCCTCAGCTCCAAGATTAGAAAAGTTACTTACCTCGAACAAGCCAATTCCAACACTAAGCAAGCCAAGCGATGCTCCAAAATGCCATCCCGTGCATTCCGACATCTGAACGGCTCGAAACTTACCAAAAACAACTCAAATACATCAAACAATGCTAAAGGAACCAATCCCGATAAAAAAAGATCAATTCTTGAATCAAAAGCCCAAAATCGGCCAAAAGCCCATCCCGGGATCGCACCTCGAAACCCGACAAAATTTACAAAATCTAGCAATCCATTCAATTACGCGTCCAACCATAGTAGTTTCACTCAAATCCGACTCCAATTCGATGTTCAAACTCAAAAATTCATATTATGAAACTTTAGGCCAAAACCCCCAATTTCCTCTATAAAATTCACAATCCAATTACCAAATATGAAGGTAGATTCGTGATATAAGATCAAAAATGAGTAGAGAATATTTACCCCAGTCCGTAAGATGAAAATTGGTCCAAGAATCACCTCAATCCGAGCTTGGAAATGTTAAAATGAAGCCAAAATCGCGAACCCTTGTATTTATCATTCTGCCCAGCACTTTCGCACTAGCGGCACATTAGCCGCTTCTGCGGCGTCGCATTTGCGACCAAAAACACGCTTCTGCGGAGAAGCACTAGAGGTCTGCCTACGCACCTGCGGTAAAATACCTGTATCTGCACACTCGCAGGTGTGCGCCCACTTGTCGCTTCTGCGCTCAACTCAACGCATATGCGCCTTCGCAGATGCGAAGCAATCTCCGCTTTTGCGGAACCCTGCTCCCAGCGATATTTCTGCTCCTGCGACCCCTTTGTCGCTTCTGCGACCCTCGCACCTGTGCAAACCAGCCGCAGGTGCGGTCACACCAGAACCAGCAATCTTAGCAAAAATCCAAAATGCAATGAAATGATCTGAACCTCGTCTGAAACTCACCCGAGCCTCTCTGGACCCCATTCGAATATACCAACAAGTTCCATAACACAATACGGACCTACTCGAGGCCTCAAAACACAGATAACAATATCAAAACGACAAATCACACCTCAAATCGAAATTTATAAACTTTGAACTTTCAAATTTAATAACTCGTGCTGAAACATAGCAAATCAATCCGGAATGACTTCAAATTTTGCGCACAAGTCTCAAATAACATAGCGAAGCTATTCCAATCCCCGGAATCAAAATCCGAATCCAATATCAAAAAGTCCACTCCCGGACAAACTTTCCAAAATTTCAACTTTTGCCATTTCGAGCCAAATTCAACTACGGACCTTCGAATCACAATCCGAATGCGCTCCTAAGTTCGAAATCACCCAACGGAGCTGATGGAACAATCAGAACTCCGTTCCGGGTTCAAATTCACAAAAAGTCAAATTTAGTCAACTCTCTCAATTTAAAGCTTCTAACTGATAATCATTCTTTCAAATCAATTCTGAATAACCTAAAAATCAAAACCGATGATTCACATAATTCATATTACATCATACGGAGCTACGCATGCCCTCAAACAACCGAGCGAAGTGTAAATGTTCAAAATGACTGGTCAGGTCGTTACATCCTCTCCCACTTAAACATACATTCGTCCTCGAACGTGTCCAGAGTTGTTCTCAAAGCCATCAAACCGACGTATAACCTTGCCATGCACATACCCGAGGGTGATCCCACGTCACCCTATCCCATACAGGTCCGATAACACAACATAACTGAAATTTCTCAATTCAACCTAGCCCACAAGCCTTCGAATCAAATTTCCAACATCCGGAATTTCTTATAAGATTAGAATTTTGCATCTATATACTGTATAAGTCTGAACAAGCTGTACCAAAAGCCGTAACCATAACTCATATACTCAAATTCAAATACCACATAGCTCAAATGCTCGAAGCAATGATTTCTAATCACAGTAGCTGCTCAAATCAACCCAATGCCAGTAATAAACCTCATATCAAACAAAACCTCGTTCTAAAAACTTCGTACACTGCCGATGATGAAAGAAACATGCAGGACTCATAACCATTCATCAGATCAACCTGTCATGGAATTCCCTCTCCTTCGACAA
Source organism: Nicotiana otophora (assembly GCA_000715115.1). NCBI lineage: Eukaryota > Viridiplantae > Streptophyta > Magnoliopsida > Solanales > Solanaceae > Nicotiana > Nicotiana otophora. The sequence goes on from AWOL01S0031178.1 coordinate 19,574, forward strand.
GAACTATAGTAAATTCTAAGCCGACTTTCGATATTATCCTTCCAAACATGCTGTAATCAATTCTGATAGTATCCATCCTAGGTCCAATGATCTCATCTCATCCAATACGACCACTCTAGTAATACGCCACATCAATACAATCTGACGCCATAACCCGTGCAATCCGAGCACCAATAAGCAACCTTCCAAATATACTCAAATCATGGAAAACTGACTCAGACGGGAGAACTGTCCTGCAAGCTCAACAAGTACCACCACAACCCAATGCTAAGAACCTATCACAAACCATAGAACCAAAACAAATGAATCTAACACAAGGGATCATATCTCAACATAACTCCGCTGCAATGTGTGACCCCATCCAAACACTGGTCCATATGAAATACCTCATCCACCATGATCAAAATCAATAACCATACGAAATTCGACATCAAGTACCCAAAGTGCATCACCGTAACTACAGAGAGCAAATAGCACAATACCACAATCCGAAAAGAACATAGCCAATGCGCAATCAATCATGCAACACCCATATACTCATCTCGCTCAAATTATGCTATAAAGCCCAAATAGAACTGCACCATATGTGCATATAACCAACAAATCACAACTCCACGTAGCATAGAAGAGTAACTCACAGGTCATCTTAGAACATGAATAAGCTCAACAACAACCGAATGGAATATCCCTAAACCATAGCAGTATGGAGCCAACCAATACGGCTTGGTAGAATACATATCCTAATTGGGCCTACCAATGGACCCTCAAATCGACTCTGGTCACCCACAAATAGATAAATAACCCTCCGAAAATCCATAATGACTGAATCATAACACATACTATCATCTGGCTAGCTTCGGCCACAACCTCACAATCCACAACCATGAAACAATCTGCTCCTGAGAACTCCCAGTCTCCAAATCCATAAAACACACGAATCACCATATCTGATTCTATCTCCACCGCCAAAATGTCTAACACATCTCTCATACATGATCATCCCATGAGAAATACTTCTAAAATTCTTTCGTGCCACATAGCAAAATTTGAATATCAGCAGTCGATCAACCAGGAGAGTGTCGCAATAACAATGAAGTACCAATAAATCAAAACATATTGCCCTTTCTGAAATGTATACTCTCATCAGGCCATACCTATTAGTAATAACATTTACCTAGTTATGTGAAACTACCCATGCTGCCTACAAATTTATGTCCTTCCCTTCAAAACTGAACTGTGACCTTGCACATGCAAATCTCAATCCCACACAACACACCGCATCTACCATGCCATCCTGTGAAGAGTACAAGAATCTCATAATCAACTCTGAGTCACAAGCTGAATACATACCCGATCAGTCAGAAACCTTCCATTGATCTCATCCCGGAGAAAATTCCAATACGCAATATATTCCTCACGCCGGTAGGAAATATACTCCTCGAACCGTGGTAAAACCTAGTAGGAACTCTTTGAAACCCATTTGCAACAACCAAGCTATCAGAACTGAATCTCTCTAACTTACCCAGCCACGCAGGTCGCCAAAACCCAAGAGCATTGCCACGAAATACCTGTGGAGACTAGCCACATCATAAGTACCTAAAGAACTGATTATATCCATTATTGTGCTGATCCAACCTACTACCACGCTGTCCTATTTCTCCAAGTCCCTTCCAAATTGACTTCAAATTGATACTTCTCCTTGTTGGAATACCATGATCCTTAACCAAAATTCACCAAACAAGAGACTCTAGTATAAAATCACAACGCTCTGAGGCCCATAAGCCGCTGACTTCCCTCTTAAGCACCCTAAAGCTCCACAAACCGAGATACCCACTCTAAAGAGACCTTATGTGAACCTAAGACCGTTTCCTTCACCTTCTCGGCGCAGAAATGCATAATCCACAATGGTATAAAAATGCCACAAGTCTCGACACCATCTAATGTAACTCTCAGTTTCTAGCCATGTACCAATATTGAAAATTCCAAATCGCTACATATAATTCTTGAATCCATTAGAACCATTTTCGAGAGTCATCCACTCTGCTCAAATCTCAATTGCACCGCCACAAACGGGCCAAACGACTGGTGCCCCATTGGCACGACGACACTCAAAGGAGTAAAGAGTAACCCATACTCCTAAGCAACCAAGCAAATTCCTACTCCATGTACACTACATCCTTCGCGAATAACCACTCAATTATTTTATGATTCTCATATACCCATAGAGTGTAATACAACTTGTATCCGGAAATTCCTTTACCCGAGTCATCCTCGATCTCGACCCCTACAAGTCATAATTGATTCACCAGTATACCCCGAATCGAAACTAATACAACACATAACCATGCAATCAACTCGTCGATAGCAGACTCCCCTACTTGGATCAAAGCCATGGAATAAAATATCTGACTACTTACAATAACCATACCCCATTACTACCATAATACCACAGTGAGATTCCATTAAATCCTTCATCCGCTCATGTAACACAAACCATCTAGTACCTCAAATCATCTGCAAATCTCGCGTTCATCCTCGTGGTGGTTAAGACAACTTCCACGGGTGATCCAAACTCAAATTGCAATATATATCACTCACTGGTAAAAGAGAACTCTCTTCAAAACATCTTAGGGATCACACAACCTCAGGACACCTCGCAGGGGATAACCCACCTGCTTTGCCTCAAACTGACACCTCTCTACACCTTTCCACAGTCACGACTACTATGCAATCACTTAATCTTCTCGATTCTAAACTCGTCAACAAGACATGAGAATCTACTTCACTCCATAACTAAACAGCATGAGAGATCCCTTCATACACCCATAACTCGAGACCATACGCTAAATCAAGACATAAATCAGACACCCTAATAGTCCTTTCTACATCTCAAGTAAACTCTTCTCGTCACATTCGAACAATCTGAACATATCCCGCAGTCACATCATACTCACCACATAGTCATCCAATCACAAATTCCACTAATAGCGACACCACCGGACATATAAGTCCTAAAATCACGTGCTCACAGACTCGCAATCTCCGTGCTCAAGCTACAGTCAAAACCCGGCCTCAATTCCTCCAGACTAGCCCTTTATCAGCACACAAAAATCACATCTCGCACCTCATCCATCGCATCACAAGCCGCTGGCGCACAGCCGATACCGAGCGCTCGCATGAGCATACGAATGCATGGAGGGAATTCAAAGAGTTATGCTTCAAGCTGAATCAATGTCGCACGATAAGGAAAGAAAGATGGTAAGTATATCCTAAATGTCATGTAGCCTCTCGAAGATAGGTATGGACGTAATCATACCGATCCGCAAGACTCAACTAGACACTTGCTCATGACTTGTAGAACCTATGAACCTAGAGCTCTGATACCACCTGTCACGACCCAAAATCCGACTAGTCATGATGGCACCTAACCCAACCCGCTAGGTAAGCCAATTAACAACTAACCAATTCCAATAACAGTTGATAAAGCAATTAAGTAAAGAAATATCTGAATCTAATACATTCCCCAAGAACTGGTAGTACAAATCATGAGCTTCTAAGAATTGAGTTTACAAAGTAAAAATAAAATAAATACATAGTCTGTTTGAATAGTACATAAACAAGTTTTACAGATCTAAAACCACCACGAACAAGAGGCAGCTACAACCGGGACGCATGTATATCTTCAATCCAGCTCCCATCCATCACAGTAACATCAGCAGCCAACATCTGCACGCAAGGTGCAGAAGTATAGTATGAGTACAACCGACCCCATGTACTCAATAAGTAACAAACCTAACCTTAGGTTGAAAGTAGTGACGAGCTTGTACCAAGGTCGGGTCCACATCAATAGCCAACAACAGTCCATAACAACTTAAAGCAAATAATGCAAGAAGTAATTCAAAGATAAAAACAAATGCTCAACAAAATCATGATTTCTGAAAATGGTTCTGCCTTTCAAGTACATCAGTGAAAACCCAAATCGTTTACCGAAGTTGCCAAAAATATGAATAAGTTTGAAAACAGTCATTTTTCCCAAAATCCTTTCAATAATAAATAAGATGTTTCATTTTCTTTCCAGATAACAAGTGTGAAATACCTCTCTATGTCCACATATCAATGTGTGTAAAAGGTCATGGTTGACATGATACCGGACAGCATGAGAAAAAATGCATCTTTATGCATGTATGTTATGTGTGCATGCCAATGCCATGTATCCCAAAGATGAATCATGTACTCATACTCTCAGAGTACCCAATCTCACTGTCTCACACTTTCCACTCATCATGCTCAACCATTCGGTACTGTATATGGACCATACAGCCCAGGGAAGATCCATCCCGGAATATATACATCACTGTCCATCAGTCACTCAGTACCGAGGAAGGCCAATCCGGCCCCATGGAGAAGATCCATCTCCAGCTATATAAATTCTTCAGACAAGATCCATGTCGAGGGAAGATCCATCCCTCAATATAATCAATTGCGCTCACTGAGGGTGTGCAGACTCCGGAGGGGCTCCTACAGCCGAAGCGCTATCATAAGCCAGATCCAGGCATAAATCAATATATCATGCTGCGACGTGCAGCCCGATCCCATAACTATCCCTCATAATTAGGCTCTCGGCCTCACTCAGTCATCAATCTCTCCAGTCTCACTCACGGGCTCACAATGTCATGAAACTAGCCCTACAATAATGATATGATGTATTAATAAATAACAACTGAGACTGAGATATGATATGAATGCATGAATATGACTGAGTACGAAATATCAATGAAATCAGTGAGATGACAGTAAGAAACGACCACTATGGGTCCCAACAGTATCGTCATAAAGCCTAAACATGATATCTAGCATGATTGACAGCTCAATTACTTTATCACATGGTGAAAACACGGATTTCAACAAAATAGGGCCACTATTCAGTGCCATGGAAACAACAGAGTCCCAACACATGGTGCACACCCATACGCCCGTCACTTTGCATGTGCGTCACCTCAGCACAAATCACATAACACATATTTTGGGGTTTCATACCCTCAACTCTAAGATTAGAAGAGTGACTTACCTAGAACAAGTCAATTCCAACACCGAGCAAGCCAAGTGATGCTCCAAAATGTCATCCCGCGTGTTCCGACCTCCGAACGGCTCGAAACTAACCAAAAACAACTCAAATACATCAAACAATGCTAAAGGAACCAATTCCGATCAGAAAAGAAAAATTCTTGAATCAAAAGCCCAAAATCGGCCAAAATCCCAACCCCGGTACGCACCTCGGAACCCGATACAATTTACAAAATCCAATAACTCATTCAATTACGAGTCCAACCACACTAGTTTCACTCAAATACGACTCCAATTCGATGTTCAAAACTCAAAAATTCATATTATGAAACTGTAGGCCAAACCCCCCAATTTCCTATATAAAATTCACAATGCAATTACCAAAAACAAAGGTAGATTCGTGATATAAGATCAAAAATGAGTAGAGAACACTTACCCCAGTCCGCAAGATAAAAATTGCTCAAAGATCGCCTCAATCCGAGCTTGGAAATGTTAAAATGAAGCCAAAATCGCGAACCCTTATATTTATCATTCTGCCCAGCACTTTCGCTCCTGCGGCACATTAGCCGCTTTTGCGGCATCGCATTTGCAACCAAAAACACGCTTCTGTGGAGAAGCACTAGAGGTCTGCCTTCGCACCTGCGGTAAAATACCCACATCTGCGCACTCGCAGGTGCGCGCCCACTTGTCGCTTCTGCGCTTCCAATCCGCTTTTGCACTCAACTCACCGCATCTGCACCTTCGCAGATGCGAAGAAATCTCCGCTTCTGCAGAACCCTGCTCCCAGCGATATTTCTGCTCCTGCGACCCTTCGTCGCTTCTGCGACCCTCGCACCTGCGCAAACCAGCCCGAGGTGCGGTCACACTAGAACCAGCAATCTTAGCAAAAATCTAAAATGCAATGAAATGATCTGAACCTCGTCCGAAACTCACCCGAGCCTTTCGGGACCCCGTCCGAACATACCAACAAGTTCCATAACACAATACGGACCTACTCAAGGCCTCAAAACACACATAACAACATCAAAACGATGAATCCCACCTCAAATCGAAATCTATAAACTTTGAACTTTCAAATTCAATAACTAATGCCGAAACATGGCAAATCAATCCGGAATGACTTCAAATTTTGCGCACAAGTCCCGAATAACATAGCGAATCTATTCCAATTCCCAGAATCACAATCCGAATCCGATATCAAAAAGTCCACTCCCGGTCAAACTTTTCAAAATTTCAACTTTCGCCATTTCGAGCCAAATTCAACTACAGACCTCCGAATCACAATCCGAATCCGATATCAAAAAGTCCACTCCCGGTCAAACTTTTCAAAATTTCAACTTTCGCCATTTCGAGCCAAATTCAACTACAGACCTCCGAATCACAATCCGAACACGCTCCTAAGTTTGAAATCACCCAACGGAGCTAATGGAACAATCAGAACTCCATTCCGGGGTCAAATTCACAAAAAGTCAAACTTGGTCAACTCTCCCAATTTAAAGCTTCTAGCTGATAATCATTCTTTCAAATCAATTCTGAATAACTTGAAAACCAAAACCGACGATTCACATAAGTCATATTATATCATACGGAGCTACTCATGCCCTCAAACAACCGAGCGAAGTATAAATGCTCAAAACGACCGGTCGGGTTGTTACAGTTATAATAGATAAAATAAAAAAAATATATAAACAATTGACATAAAAGTTATGTGGTAATTTTAATAAAAAATTAAAAGTCAACTTTCATACTAAATACAAAAAGGAAGGAGAATTTAATTTAATTGCTTATTGAAAGTGATATTAAAATAATAATTATTACGGTTATTAGTAGATTTATGATATATAACAAATGAACTTCTCTTTTTAAACTTCTAACTAATTCAACACCACGCATTTTGAAAAATAGTATAACAATATTCATATTATAGATAAACGCTAAACAAACAAAAAAGTTACAATGTTATAGAAAAAGAAATGTATAAAGAGAAAAATAGAGATAATATGATTTAATCCATACTTTAAATTTATTTGACAAAAATAAGTAAATAAATAATACTCAAAAATATTATTGATAAATTTGAACAACGAGAGTGTAACGACTAGACCGGTCATTTTGAGCTCTCGCGTGACGTTCAGTGGTTTGAGGCCTTGAGTAGCTTCACTTCATGTATTATTACTTGTACACGTAGTCGGAATTTGATTTCGGGAAGTTCGAAATTGATTTGGAAAGACAATTCTAAATTCGGAAGCTTTAGGTTGGAAAAGTTGACCAGGGTTTGACTTTTGAGTAAACGACCTCGGAATCGGGATTTGAAGGTTCCATTAGGTTCGTATGATCATTTCGAACTTGGGCATATGTTCGGGTTAAGTATCGGGTGGTCCGGAAGTATTTCAGCGCTTATTATGGAAGGTTGGCATTTTGAAAGTTTAAGAATTTCCTAAGTTTGGTTTGAAGTAGGCTTTGGTGTTATCGATGTCCGTTTGGGGTTCCGAGCCTTGAAATAGGTTCGTATCATAATTTGTGACTTGTACGTAAAGTTTGGCGTCATTTCGGGATATTTTGATATGATTTGAACGCGTTCGTCGAAGTTTGGAAGTTTGAAAGTTTAAAGAAGGATTTTTATCGTCGATTCGTAATTTGGATGTTGTTTGGTGTGATTTGATGCCTCGAGCAAGTTTTCATCATGTTTTAGGAATGGTTGGTATGATTGGATGGGGTCCCGGGGGCTCGGGTGAATTTCGGACGAGATTCGGGTCGAATTGAGCCTTGTTGGAGTTGCTGGAATTTTTGTTGCTGGTGCGATCACTTCTGTGAAAGTTTGGTCACAGAAGCGAGGTGAAGCTCGCAGAAGTGGCTTGGACATACCGGGAAGAAGGCTTTGAGACAAGGTAAGTCTCTTTTCTAACCTTGTAAGAGGGAATCAACCACATAGGTGAACTTAATCAATATGTACTTCTATTTGTGGGGGGGCTACATACGCACGATGTGGCGAGAGTCCGGGCGTAGCTACTATTCATGCTTATGTCCGGGTAGATTTAGGCTTACACCATACTTTGTTGATACCGTTGTTTGTTTATGCTTACTAGTTGTTGGATTAAAGCGGAGGTTGAGGGTCTCAATGTTTAAGCTCCAAGTTGAATTTCTTATTTTTAAAAAGGAATTGAGGAATACTACAATGAATCGAGAAATTATATGTTTAACCGCTTCGCAAATATATTCCACGAGCGGGGTAAACTTCCACTACTCTCATGGGAGCAGATCGTTCGCCTCGGCAGGATTTATTGATATATTATATGATTCGGGTCGTTCGACCCTCGATAGTGTACAGTATATTATTATGTATATTTGGATCGGGCCGTACGTCCTCGGCATAACTCGTGCGTAGTGCTACCGAAATCCCTTCTTTATATTTAATAATGTTTTACGGACTTGAAAGGTGAAAGGAATAGATGAGAGAAATGGTTTGATTCTTACTTGAAAGAAGGATTTGTCTACTTACTTCTTGTCTTGAGCGCTATTATCATTGTATATTACTTGCTTAATTAGAACCTCGTGTTATTATGTTTTTGGCCCTTAGTAAGTGTCGAAGTCGACCCCTCGTCACTACTTCTTCGAGGTTAGACTAGATACTTACTGGATACATGTTGTTTATGTACTCACACTACACTTCTACACTTGATGTGCAGGATTTGAGGCAGGTGCATCTGGTTACCAGTCCGGCGCGCACTCTTGACTTCTAGCTCGAGACTGCACGGTGAGCTGCCCTTCCGAGCCGTTCAGCAGCAGCCGGAGGCTCTCTTTTGGATTTATATTTCTGTCTATTTCCTTGAGACAGTAGGCTAGTATTTTTTTATATATTCTACTAGTAGCTCACATACTTGTGACACCAGGTCTTGGCACATACTAGTAGACTTATGACTTTGGATTTATTGTTATGACTTTGAATTGCACTTAGTTTCTTCTGTTTAATTATTTTACGGCAGTAAATTTCTAAAACTTTTACCAATGAGGAAAGTTATTCACTTTGCAAACATATTAAAAGTGGAAACCACTAGATTTANGTGAGCTGCCCTTCCGAGCCGTTCAGCAGCAGCCGGAGGCTCTCTTTTGGATTTATATTTCTGTCTATTTCCTTGAGACAGTAGGCTAGTATTTTTTTTATATATTCTACTAGTAGCTCACATACTTGTGACACCAGGTCTTGGCACATACTAGTAGACTTATGACTTCTGTTTAATTACTTTACGACAGTAAATTTCTAAAACTTTTACCAATGAGGAAAGTTATTCACTTTGCAAACATATTAAAAGTGGAAACCACTAGATTTATCAGTGTTAGCTTGCCTAACAATGATGTTGGGCGCCATCATGACCTATGATTAAGTTGGGTCGTGACAACATGGTATCAGAGCCCTAGGTTCACGTAGTCTCACAAGTTATGGGCAGGCCTAATAGAGTCTTGCGGATCGGTGCAGAGATGCTCATACTTATCTTCGAGAGGCTATAGGGTGTTAGGAAATTACTCTTTATTCATCTCCTATCGTGCAGTTGATGGTGTACTAAGTTTCTCCCTCTTATTCTCTCACAGATGGTGAGAACGCGTGCAGCAAACGTTCCATACCCGGGAGGGGTTGATCCCTCTATGGCTAGAGGCCGAGGCAGAGGTCGGTGGAGGGCACCAGCCTGAGGTAAGGGGCAAGGACGTCCTAGAGTTGCCGCAGTTGCACCGCCAGTGGAGAATCCGATTATGGAGGAGCAGGGCGAGGTGCTCGCAGCAGAGCCAGCCCCGGTAGATTTCATGTCAGCACCGGGCTATCAGGAGGTCATGGGCGGTATGATGCGGTTCATGGATTCTATGACCCAGGCTGGTTTATTTACAGCAGACCCAGCCACATCTCAGGCCGGAGGGGAAGCACAGACCCCTACTGCTCAGGCACCTGGGCATGCAGCTGTCGTATATCAGACCCCGGGTACACTACCCATGGGCAGGGCCCAACCAGTTGCAACAGTCGTACCTGAGCCTAGACCAGCTGCGGCCGGCGACCGCAGAAACTTTTGGACAGATAGACTAGGCTTCACCCTCTGGTATTTTAGGGTGAGCGACATAAGGATCCCTAGGACTTTATCGATAGGTGCAGGGACAGACTACACAACATGAGCATATTGGAGTTTCACGGGGTGTATTTCACTACCTTTTAGTTGGAGGGCAGCGCACGTAGATGGTGGAAGGCTTATCTTCTTGGCAAACCAGCAGATTCTCCTCCTATGACTTGGGATCAGTTCACACACCTATTTTTGGACAGGTATATTCCCCCCTCCCAGAGGGAAGAGTTGCGGCGTCAGTTTGAGCGGCTCGAGCAGGGTCAGATGTCAGTTTTCTGAGATGTCTCGCCATGCACTTATGATACTTCCTACTGAGGCGGAGCGAGTGCGAAGGTTCATTGTGGGGCTGCACTCTAGTATTCAGGCTAGCATGGCTCGGGAGGTTGAGATGGGGACTCCCTATCAGTTAGTGGTAGAGATTGCTCGCAGGATTGAGGGTTACCGTTAGAGGTGTAGAGAGCAGATGTAGCGGGACAAGAGGTTTCGTTTTTTTGGGGAGTTCAGAGGTGCCCCAACTGGGGGAAGAAGTCATTTTGGGAGGGTTCAGCCCAGCAGGTCCCCATATTCAGCACCACTACCTCCTCGAGGTGTTCCAGCGCAGCCCTATTTCAGTGCTATGCCGGAGAGTTCTTACTGGCCGCCGGCTATTCAGGGTTCTTCCAGTGGGTACTCCGGTCATCAGGATTCTTCCAGTGCCTATTTCAGTGCCATGCCAGAGAGTTCATATCGCCCACCAGCTATCCAGGGTTCTTCTGGTGGGTATTCAGGCCATCGGGGCCAGACTTCAGGGTAGCAGTCCACTGATCCGAGAGGTTGTTATGAGTTCGGGGATCCTAGTCACATGAAGAGGCATTGCCCCAGGCTTCGGGGCAAGGCAGTGTAGTAAGGTCAGCAGCCCATGATTTCAGCTCCAGTAGAAGCACCAGCCGTCCGGTCGCCCACAAGTGGAGGTCAGGCAGGCGGAGGCCATCCAGGTGGCTCTCCAGCCAGATTTTATGCTTTTCCGGCCAGACCAGATGCAGTGGCCTCAGATGCCGTGATCACAGGTATTATCTCTGTCTGCGGTAGGGATGCTTCAGTATTATTTGATCTAGGATCTACCTATTCGTATGTGTCATCTCTGTGTGCTCACCTTCTAGATATTCCTCGTGAGTCCTTGGGTACTCCTGTCTATGTGTCCACTCCTGTGGGCGATTCTGTTGTTGTGGACCAGATCTATCGGTCCTGTGTGGTCACATTCTGTGGTTACGAGACTAGAGCGGATCTTCTGTTGCTTAATATGACCGATTTTGAGGTCATCCTGGGCATGGACTGACTATCTCCATATCACGCCATCTTTGATTGCCATGCCAAGGCTGTTACCTTAGCGATGCTAGAGTTGTCGAGGTTGGAGTGGAAGAGTTCATCTGTCCGCACATCTAGTCTGGTCATCTCTTTTCTGAAGGCTTGACATATGGTCGAGAAGGGTTGTTTGGCTTATCTAGCCTATGTTCGGGATACCACCGCAGAGTCTCCGATGATTGATTCAGTGCCAGTAGTCCGGGAGTTCTCCGATGTATTTCCTTCTAATCTTCCAGGCATGCCACCGGATCGTGATATCGACTTCTGTATTGACTTGGCTCCAGGTTCCTAGCCTATATCTATCCCACCGTACCGTATGGCTCTGAAAGAATTGAAGGAGTTGAAGGAACAACTTGAGGAGTTGCTAGCCAAGGGGTTCGTCAGACCGAGTGTATCACCTTGGGGTGCACCAGTATTATTTGTGTAGAAGAAAGATAGGACTATGCAGATGTGCATCGATTACCGCCAGTTGAACAAAGACACCATTAAGAACAAGTACCCGTTGTCGCGTATTGATGATTTGTTTGACCAGCTGCAGGGTTCTAGGGTGTTCTCCAAGATCGACTTGAGATCAGGGTACCATCAGTTGAAGATTTGGGACTCAGATGTTCCGAAGACTACTTTCCGTACTAGATATGGCCATTATGAGTTTCTAGTGATGTCCTTCGGCTTGACTAATGCCCCATCGACGTTTATGGACTTGATGAACAGGATGTTCAAGCCTTATATTAATTCGTTTATCATTGTCTTCATTGATGACATTTTGATTTACTCACGTAGCATGGAGGAGCACGAGCAGCATATGAGAGTGGTGCTTCAGACCTTGCGGGAACAGAAGCTATATGCTAAGTTCTCCAAGTGCGAGTTTTGGTTAGATTCTGTGGCATTCTTAGGGCATGTGGTATTAGGAGAGGGCATTTAGGTGAATCCCAAGAAGATTGAGGCAGTTCAGAGTTGGCCTCGTCCTACTTCGGCGACTGAGATCAGAAGCTTCTTAGGGTTAGCGGGTTATTATTGCCGGTTCGTGGAGGGCTTCTCATCTATAGTATCACCTTTGACTAGATTGACCCATAAGGGTGCTCAGTTTTGTTGGTCCGATGATTATGAGGCGAGCTTCCAGAAGCTTAAGACAGCTTTGACCACAGCACTCGTCCTTACATTGCTTTCCGGTTCGGGGATGTATATTGTGTATTGCGACGCTTCACGTATTGGCTTGGGTTGTGTATTGATGCAGGAGGAGCAAGTTATTGCATATAATTCACGTCAGCTGAAGCCCCATGAGAAGAATTATCCTGTGCAAGATTTGGAGTTGGTCGCGGTTGTTCATGCTCTTAAGATCTGGAGGCATTATCTATATGGGGTGTCTTGTGAGGTCTACATCGATCATCACAGTTTGCATCATTTGTTCAAGCAAAGGGGTCTCAATCTGAGGCAGCGTAGATGACTTGAGTTATTGAAAGATTATGATATCACCACTTTTATCATCCGGGAAAGGCGAATGTAGTCACGAATGCCTTGAGCAGGAAGGCATATAGTATGGGTAGCTTGGCATTCATTTCAGTAGAGGAGAGGCCACTAGCCTTGGACATTCAGTCCTTGGCTAATAGAATTGTGAGGTTGGATATTTCAGAGCCTAGCCGAGTTCTTGCTTGCGTCGTTGCCCAGTCTTCACTATTGGAGCGGATCAAGGCTAGGTAGTTTGATGATCCGCACCAGTTGGTTCTCAGAGAGATGGTACTACAGGGTAGTGCTAAGGGGGTTTCTATTGGCGAGGATGGTGTCCTGCGACTCCAGGGTTGTCTATGTGTTCCTAATGTCGATGGCCTGAGGGAGAGGATTCTAGAGGAGGCATAGAGTTCTCGATATTCCATTCATCCAGGTGTTACGAAGATGTATCGTGACCTGAGGCAACACTATTGGTGGCGGCAGATGAAGAAAGACAGAGTTGAGTATGTAGCTAGATGCCTAAATTGCCAGCAGGTTAAGTATGAGCACCAGAGGCCTGGAGGTCAACTCCAGCAGATTACTATACCTAAGTGGAAGTGGGAGTGCATTGCTATGGACTTCGTAGTTGGATTGTCGTGGACTTTGCGGAAGTTTGATGCAGTTTGGGTCATTGTACACATATTAACCAAGTCGGCACACTTCATTCTTGTGATGACTACATATATTTCGGAGAGATTGGCCCAGATTTATATCCAGGAGATAGTTCGGCTGCATGGTGTGCCTGTTTCCATCATTTCAGACAGAGATCCTCAGTTTACTTCACATTTCTGGAGAGCAGTACAGAGTGAATTGGGGACCCGTGTAGAGCTCAGCACAGCATTTCGTCCACAGACCGACGGGCAGTCGGAGCGAACAGTTCAGATATTGGAGGACATGCTCAGAGCATATGTGATTGACTTTGGAGGACAATGGGATCAGTTCTTGCCCTTGGCCGAGTTTTCTTACAACAATAATTACCAGTCCAGCATCGAGCTGGCTCCATTCGAGGCTTTATATGGTCGGCGGTGTCATTCTCCTATTGGGTGGTTTGAGCCCGGCGAGGCTAGGTTGTATGGTACTGATCTGGTGAAGGATGCCTTGGAAAAGGTAAAGTTGATTTAGGAGCGACTTCGCACAACCCAGTCCCAATAAAAGAGTTACGCGGATCAGAAGGCGCGTGACTTATTATTCATGGTAGGCGAGAAGGTTCTCTTGAAAGTATTGCCGATGAAGGGAGCGGTTTGGTAAGAAGGGCAAGTTGAGCCAAAGGTTTATAGGCTCATTTGAGGTGTTGAGGCGAGTTGGGGAGGTTGCTTATGAGCTTGCTTTACCTCCCAGTCTATCAGGAGTTCATCCGATTTTTCACGTGTCTATGCTCTGAAGGTATCATCCCGACTTGTCACATGTGTTAGACTTCGGCATGATTCAGCTAGATGAGAGTTTGGATTATGAAGAGGAGCCAATTGCCATTGTTGATAGGCAGGATCGCCAATTGAGATCCAAGAGGATTTCCGCGGTAAAGGTTTAGTGGAGGGGCCAACCAGTCGAGGAGGCGACCTGGGAGTCCAAGAAGGACATGCGGAGAAAATATCCTCACTTGTTAAGCACTCCAGGTATGATTCTAGACCCATTCGAGGACGAACGTTTGTTTAAGAGATGGAGAATGTAATGACTCGACCGGTCGTTTTTCTTTCTAGAACCTCGTTTCCCTAAGTAAGACCCCCCCCCCCCATATGTGCTTTTACTGTTTTATGACTTGCGGGGGTGGTTAGTTTGAGATTTGGAAGGGTTCAGGTTGAAATCGGGACAATTGGTTCCTTAAGTTAGCCTTAAAAGGCTAAGTTTGACTTCGGTCAACATTTCGAGTAAACGACCTCGGAATCGGGATTTGATGGTCCTAATAGGTTCGTATGATAATTTCGGACTTGGGCATATGCTCGGATCGGGTTTTGGATGACTCGGGAGCGTTTCGGCGTCAAATTGTGAAGGTTGGTTCTTTAAAGGTTTAGAAGTTCTTTAAATTTGGTTTGGAGTGGATTTTGGTGATATCGAGGTCCAAACAGAATTCCGAGACCGGGGATGGTTTCGTAATGTTATTTAAGACTTGTACACAAAATTTGGTGTCAATCCGAGTAGTTTAAGTACATTTCGGCGCATTGGGAGTAAATTAAAGAACTTGAAGTTCATAAGTTTGATTCAATTGGTTTTGGGGTGCGATTCTTAGTTTTAATGTTGTTTCGGGCATTCCGAGAGTTCGAGCGAGTCCGTTTTATGATTCCAAACTTGTTGGTATGTTCGGGCGGGGTCCTGGGGGCCCAAAGTGTCAATCGGACGAGCCTCGGACCAAGTTAGAAGTTTGGAGCAGCTGTTGAAGCTCTAGTTCTGTCATAATCGCACCTGCGCTGGGCCAGCCACAGGTGCGAGCTCGTAGGTGCGAGCCAAGGGCCGCAGAATTGAACCATTAAGGGTAGACCAGCCATCGCAGATGCGAAAATATTTGGTGCACCTGCGTGACCGCAGGTTGCAAGGGACCTGATCGCAGGAGCGGATGGGCTCGCAGAAGCGGCCCCAATAGTCCGCAGATGCAGAGCCTGGCCAGGTGAGAGGAATGCGCATCTGCGGGGATTTTGCCGCAAGTGCGGGACCGCAGATGCAGCCAAGGCACCACAGGTGCGGAAATCGCTGGGCAAAAGGGTTCATTTAATACAGGACTTAGGCTATTTCTAACACATTTTCTTTCACTGTTGGGAGAATTGAGAGCTTTTAAGGAGGGGATTTCGACCTAGCTTTTGAAGGTAAGTAATTTCTACCTAATGTGAGTTTAATACATAGATTATGAGTAGATTTTAACATAAAAATTTGTGGAAATCATGGGTTTAGATGAAAAACCTAGGTTTTGATAAAAAAAAAAAGGAGATTTTACCACGAAAATGGTTATAGAACTTAGTGAAAATTATATATTTATGATTCTAAGGTTATGTGTAACAACTTTCTTCGAACATTTCTGGAATCCGAGCACGTGGGCCCAGGGGTGAATTTTTAGAATCTTGCATTTAGGGTTGGGTAACCTCTTTAATAGTTGGAATATGAATTTTTGAGCATGTATTGATTAGTTTGTATATTATTTGATTAGTCTGGATTGATTTGGCACCGACTTGAGGGTGTGAGCGCATTCTTGAACCGGGAAGAAGGCTTTGAGACGAGGTAAGTCTCTTTTCTAACCTTGTAAGAGGGAATCAACCCCATAGGTGAACTTATCAATATGTACTTCTATTTGTGGGGGAGGGGGGGATACGTATGCACGATGTGACGAGAGTCTGCGCGTAGCTACTATTCATGCTTATGTCCGGGTAGATTTAGGCTTACACCATGCTTTGGTGATACCGTTGCTTGTTTATGCTTACTAGTTGTTGGATTAAAGCGGAGGTTGAGGCTTTCAATGTTTTAGCTCCAAGTTGAATTTCTTATTTTTAGAAAGGAATTGAGGAATACTACGATGAATCGAGAAATTATATGTTTAACCGCTTCGCAAATATATTCCGCGAGTGGGGTAAACTTCCACTACTCTCACGGGAGCGGGCCATTCGCCTCGACAGGATTTATTGATATATTATATGATTTGGGCCGTTCGACCCTCGGCAGTGCACAGTATATTATTATATATATATGGATTGGGTCGTACATCCTCGGCATAACTCATGTGTAGTGCTACCGAAATCCCTTCTTTATATTTAATAATGTTTTACGGACTTGAAAGGTGAAAGGAATAGATGAGAGAAATGGTTTGATTCTTACTTGAAAGAAGGATTTGTCTACTTACTTCTTGTCTTGAGCGCTATTATCATTGTATATTACTTGCTTAATTAGAACCTCGTGTTATTATGTTTTTGGCCCTTAGTAAGTGTCGAAGTCGACCCCTCGTCACTACTTCTTCGAGGTTAGACTAGATACTTACTGG
>AWOL01S0031178.1:37588-60036 GCA_000715115.1 Nicotiana otophora
TTATTACTTGTACACGTAGTCGGAATTTGATTTCGGGAAGTTCGAAATTGATTTGGAAAGACAATTCTAAATTCGGAAGCTTTAGGTTGGAAAAGTTGACCAGGGTTTGACTTTTGAGTAAACGACCTCGGAATCGGGATTTGAAGGTTCCATTAGGTTCGTATGATCATTTCGAACTTGGGCATATGTTCGGGTTAAGTATCGGGTGGTCCGGAAGTATTTCAGCGCTTATTATGGAAGGTTGGCATTTTGAAAGTTTAAGAATTTCCTAAGTTTGGTTTGAAGTAGGCTTTGGTGTTATCGATGTCCGTTTGGGGTTCCGAGCCTTGAAATAGGTTCGTATCATAATTTGTGACTTGTACGTAAAGTTTGGCGTCATTTCGGGATATTTTGATATGATTTGAACGCGTTCGTCGAAGTTTGGAAGTTTGAAAGTTTAAAGAAGGATTTTTATCGTCGATTCGTAATTTGGATGTTGTTTGGTGTGATTTGATGCCTCGAGCAAGTTTTCATCATGTTTTAGGAATGGTTGGTATGATTGGATGGGGTCCCGGGGGCTCGGGTGAATTTCGGACGAGATTCGGGTCGAATTGAGCCTTGTTGGAGTTGCTGGAATTTTTGTTGCTGGTGCGATCACTTCTGTGAAAGTTTGGTCACAGAAGCGAGGTGAAGCTCGCAGAAGTGGCTTGGACATACCGGGAAGAAGGCTTTGAGACAAGGTAAGTCTCTTTTCTAACCTTGTAAGAGGGAATCAACCACATAGGTGAACTTAATCAATATGTACTTCTATTTGTGGGGGGGCTACATACGCACGATGTGGCGAGAGTCCGGGCGTAGCTACTATTCATGCTTATGTCCGGGTAGATTTAGGCTTACACCATACTTTGTTGATACCGTTGTTTGTTTATGCTTACTAGTTGTTGGATTAAAGCGGAGGTTGAGGGTCTCAATGTTTAAGCTCCAAGTTGAATTTCTTATTTTTAAAAAGGAATTGAGGAATACTACAATGAATCGAGAAATTATATGTTTAACCGCTTCGCAAATATATTCCACGAGCGGGGTAAACTTCCACTACTCTCATGGGAGCAGATCGTTCGCCTCGGCAGGATTTATTGATATATTATATGATTCGGGTCGTTCGACCCTCGATAGTGTACAGTATATTATTATGTATATTTGGATCGGGCCGTACGTCCTCGGCATAACTCGTGCGTAGTGCTACCGAAATCCCTTCTTTATATTTAATAATGTTTTACGGACTTGAAAGGTGAAAGGAATAGATGAGAGAAATGGTTTGATTCTTACTTGAAAGAAGGATTTGTCTACTTACTTCTTGTCTTGAGCGCTATTATCATTGTATATTACTTGCTTAATTAGAACCTCGTGTTATTATGTTTTTGGCCCTTAGTAAGTGTCGAAGTCGACCCCTCGTCACTACTTCTTCGAGGTTAGACTAGATACTTACTGGGTGCATGTTGTTTATGTACTCACGCTACACTTCTACACTTGATGTACAGGATCTGAGGCAGGTGCATCTGGTTACCAGTCCGGCGCGCACTCTTGACTTCTAGCTCGAGACTGCACGGTGAGCTGCCCTTCCGAGCCGTTCAGCAGCAGCCGGAGGCTCTCTTTTGGATTTATATTTCTGTCTATTTCCTTGAGACAGTAGGCTAGTATTTTTTTATATATTCTACTAGTAGCTCACATACTTGTGACACCAGGTCTTGGCACATACTAGTAGACTTATGACTTTGGATTTATTGTTATGACTTTGAATTGCACTTAGTTTCTTCTGTTTAATTATTTTACGGCAGTAAATTTCTAAAACTTTTACCAATGAGGAAAGTTATTCACTTTGCAAACATATTAAAAGTGGAAACCACTAGATTTAGCAGTGTTGGCTTGCCTAATAACGGTGTTGGGCGCCATCACGGCCTATGATGAAATTGGGTCATGATAGTACGCGTTGATTTATGTACTCATGCTGCACTTCTGCACTAAATATGTAGGATCTGACAGGTTCATTTGCTGATCATCTTGGCGCGTAGGCGCAACTGTTGAGGAGACTTTATGTGAGATGCATTCCAGGCCACGCATCGCAGTCCACAGAGTCTCCATCGTACTATTTATTTTATTCTGTCTCATTTACATTCTGGACATATGTATTGTTAATATTGTACTCCTTAGTAAATGCTCATGCACTTGGGACACCGAGTTTTTGGGGTATTCTAGAATTTGTTATGGATTGTTTTACACTAATTCACTTTCACTTATTATTTTAACGAAATTGCACGTAACTACGATTTATTTTAATGTACTAACCTAATTATCCAAGAAAGACATATGATTTTAAAAATGATAAAATAAATAATTAAGTGCTGGCTTGCCTAACGGCGATGTTGGGCGCCATCACGGCCTATAGTGGATTTTGGATCGTGATAGAGAGAATTCTGAAAAATATTCATACAATATAAAGTCAAGTTAAATTTTATGAGTAATACAAAACTATATCCATTTTATTATATTAATGTGGTAAGTTACTAAAAATTTCATGTCATAATTTGATAATACTAAGTAACAGATAATACAATTAGAATAAGCAAGGAAAAACAAATATAAATTTTATAAAATATATAGAAATATAAGACTTATAAGTAGAATTATGATGAGAAAATTCGTATATATACTCATAATTGAAATTATAATAAACAAAGAGTCATAAAGGGAGAATATTAAAGAAAGAAAGAATTTCAAGCGATAAAGTAAAATGTATATATTAATTATATTTTTTATATAGGAAGTTTTAGTTATTAAATTGAAGAATATAACACATAATTCCATATTGAAAAACTAAAATAAAAATAATATTAGAATATTTATACATACGATAAAAATATTATATATATATATATAACATAAAATAAAAATTATAAAAAATATTAGTGCTTTTAACAAAAAATTAAAAAGGTTTATCTTTTTATATTTTTGATGAATTCAAAATTATAATTTAACCAAAAAAAAAGATATTACTGTCACAACCCAAAATTCACTATAGGTCATGATGGTGCCTAACACCATCGTCAGGCAAGCCAACGGTGATTGATCAATTTAATTACTCATTTTATTACTTTTAAAATCATAAATTTTTATAAGGAAGGGAATTTACCCTTTTTAAATCCACAGGAACATACACAATTTATAGTTTATAACAGAAATAAAAGGTGATGATAATATACAGAACCGTAAGCATCAACTAGTATATCTCAAAACCCGGTGTCACAAGTGCATGACCATTTACTAAGGAGTATAATATAAATACAACATCTGTCTAGAATGTAAATGAGACAGAATAAAATAAATAGTACGATGGAGACTCTGTGGACTGCGATGCGTAGACTGGAATGCAGCTCACGTAAAGTCTCCTCAACAGCTGCGCCTACGCACCAAGATGATCACCAAATGAGCATGTTAGATCCTGCACATTTAGTGTAGAAGTGCAGCATGAGAACGTAAATCAACGCATACCCAGTAAGTATCTAACCTAACCCCGGATAAGTAGTGACGAGAGGTCGATATCGATATTTACTAGTGGTCCAATAAATCAATACGGTAAATCATAAACAGATAAGAAGCACAACAATAGTAGTGAGGTAAACCTGTAACTAACACAATCTTCCAAAATTTCTTTAAATGATATCAATTTCTCATCTTGTATCCTATCTCAACGGCTCAGAAAGTATCCAGTGCCAATATCAAATGAATAAGAAATACCATATAAAATGCAAGACATCGGCAGAAGAAAAAATCTCGTGAATATTCAGACTGCTAGCGATATAACGCACGATTATGCCGAGGTCGTACGGCCAGATCTCATAAGGAATATGATACTGCCGAGGCGATCGGCCCGATCCCATCATAATGTGTACACTGCCGAGGGTCGAACGGCACGAATCATAGAAGCATCTATTAAATTGCCGAGGTGAACGACCCACCCCCATGATAGTGTGGTACATAATTCTACCGACGCATTCGGCCCGCTCCACAAGAAAGAAAAGGAATTTTTAAATTACGATACACGAGCTTATGATACAGTATATGAACACAAGGTGAGTATAACCTTTACCATTTCTCAAATAACTTGTCAAACCCTCAAGGTAATAAGGCTCGGCTTAATATGTGTGTGTGTGTGTGTATATATATATAATTCTAAATCAAGTTCAATTAATTAAGCCAGCAGAATGAGTTCAAATAGTTCAAATATCACATGGTAAAGTCATAAGTCTACCTAGATATAAACATGTTTTAGCTACGTACGGACTCTCGTCACCTCGTGCGTACGTAGCACCTACGACTAATAGCACATAACAATTACATAACCTATGTTACGACCCAAATTCTATTATGGGCCGTGATGGCACCTAACGTCACCGCTAGGCAAACCAACAGTGAATTAAACCGTGTCAATTCTCTTTTAATAAGTAGGCGACCCTGGAGTCGCAGAACACCATCCTCACCGAGAGTAACCTCCTTGGCACCACCCTGTAGTACCGTCTCTCTAAAAACCAACAAGTGTGGATCATCAAACTGGCGAGCCTTGATCCGCTCGAATAGTGAAGACTGAGCGACGACGCATGCAAGAACTCGGCTGGGCTCTGAAATATCCAACCTCACAAATATGTTACCCAAGGACTGAATGTCCAAAACTAGTGGCCTCTCCTATGCTGAAATGAATGCCAAACTACCCATACACTCCGCCATTCTGCTCAAGGCATCTGCAACTACATTCGCCTTGCACAATGATAAATGATGGTAATATCATAATCCTTTAGTAGCTCAATCCACCTGCGCTACCTCAAATTGCGATCCCTCTGCTTGAACAAATGCTGCAAACTGCGATGATTGGTGTAAACCTCACAAGACACTCCATAAAGATAATGCCTCTAGATCTTAAGAGCATGAACAATCGCGACCAACTCCAAATCGTGTACAGGGTAATTCTTCTCATGGGGCTTCAGCTGACGCGAAACGAATGCAATAACTCGCCCCTCATGCATCAACACATAACCCAAACCAACGCGCAAAGCATCGCAGTAAACAGTGTACATCCCAAAACTGGAAGGCAGCACTAATATCGGTGTTGAAGTCAATACGGTCTTGAGCTTCTGGAAGCACGTCTCGCAATCGTCGGACCATCGGAACGGAGCACCCTTCTGGGTCAATCTAGTTAAGGGTGCTGTAATAGATGAGAAGCCCTCAACAAACCGATAATAATAACATGCTAACTCTAGGAAGCTTCTGATATCAATCGTTGTGGTAAGATGAGGCCAACTTTGAACTGCCTCGATCTTCTTGGGGTTTAGCTTAATACCCTTGCTTTATATAATATGCCCTAAGAATGCCACCGAATTCAACCAGAACTCACACTTGGAGAACTTAGCATATAGCTTCTGTTCCCGCTCTCAAATGCTTCCTCGAACTCACACTGAAGAACCACTCTCAAATGTTGTTCATGCTCCTTCATACTACGTGAGTAGATCAAAATGTCATCAATGAAGACAATGACAAATGAATCAATATATGGCCTGAACACTCGGTTCATCAAATCCATAAATGTCGTTGGGGCGTTAGTCAAGTCAAGCCAAAGGACATCACTAGAAACTCATAATGTCCATATCTAGTCCGGAAAGTCGTCTTCGAAACATCTGAATCCCGAATCTTCAACTGATGGTACCCCGATCTCAATTTGATCTTAGAGAACACACCATGTCACCCTGCAACTGGTCAAACAAATTATCAATACGCGGCAACGGGTACTTGTTTCTTAATGGTAACTTTGTTCAACTAGCGGTAATCAATGCACATCTGCATAGTCCCATCCTTCTTCTTCACAAATAACACTAGTGCACTCTAAGGTGATACACTCGGTCTGACGAAACCCTTTGCTAGCAACTCCTCAAGTTGTTCCTTTAACTCTTTTTACTTTTTCGGAGCCATACGGTACGGTGGAATAGAGATAGGGTGGGTACCTAGAGCCAGATCAATACAGAAATCAATATCACAATCTGGTGACATGCCTGAGAGATCAGAAGGGAACACATCGGAGAACTCCTTGACTACGGGAACTGAATCAATCGTCGGAGACTCGATAGTAGTATCCCGAACATAGGCTAAATAAGCCAAATAACCCTTCTCGGCCATCTGTCGAGTTTTCAGAAAAGAGATAACCCGACTAGATGTACTAACAGATGAACCCTTCCACTCCAATCTAGGCAACTCTGGCATTGCCAAGGTAACAGTCTTGGCATGGCAATCAAGGATGGCGTGATATGGAGACAACCAATCCATGCCCAGGATGACCTCAAAGTCGATCATATCGAGCAACAGAAGATTCGCTCAGGTCTCATAACCACAGAAAGTAATAATGCAGGAGATAAGCAAGGAACCGATAGATCCGATCCACAACTAAAGAATCGCATACTGGGGTGGACACATAAATATGAGTACACAAGGACTCGGGAGGAACTCCCAGGAAATAAGCAAACAAAGATAAAACATATGAATATGTATACCATGGGGCAAATAGTACTAAAGCATCCCTACTGGAAACAAAAATAATACATGTGATCATGGCATCAGAGGCCACTGCATCTGGTCTGGCCGAAAAATCATATTACCTAGCTGGAGTGCCACCTACTGGCCTCCACCTCTAGGACGGCCCCTACCCACCTGCCCTTCGCCTCTGGGCGGTCGGACGGCTGGTGGAACAGCTGGTGCTGGAATCATAGGCTGCTGACCCTGTTGCACTGCCTTGCCCTGAAGTCTGGGGTAGAGCCTCCATACATGACTGAGATCCCCGCACTCAAAACAACCCCTCGGTACGGTGGACTGCTGGCCTTGATGGCCTGAATACTCACTAGGGGAACCCTGAATAACTGGTGAACGGTAGGAACTCTCTGACATGGCGCTGAGACAAGGTCGTACTGGAGCACCCCGAGGAGGCGATGGTGCTGGATAGGTGGGCCTGCTAGATTGACCCCTCACAAACAAACCTATGCCCCCAGCCGGGACACCTCTAAACTCTCCAGAATATCGAAACCGTTTATCACTCATAACCTGCTCTCGGCTACGCTGACGTACTCCCTCGATCCTCCGAGCTATCTCTATAACTAGTTCGTAAGAAGTCCCCATCTCAGGCTATGGTGGCCAGGATACCTGAATGCAAACTCGCAACAAACCTCTGCACTCTCTCTGCATCAGTAGGAAGTATCATAAGTGCATAGCGAGACAACTTAAAGAATCTTGCCTCATAGTCACTCACAGACATCTGACCCTACTAGAGTTGCTCGAACTGAAATCGTAACTCTTCCCTATGAGAGAGTGGAATATACTTATCCAGAAAGATACGGGTGAACCGGTCCCAAGTCATGGGAGG
The DNA here is from genome assembly GCA_000715115.1 of Nicotiana otophora. NCBI lineage: Eukaryota > Viridiplantae > Streptophyta > Magnoliopsida > Solanales > Solanaceae > Nicotiana > Nicotiana otophora. The sequence continues at coordinate 45,021 of AWOL01S0031178.1, forward strand.
AGAATCTGCTGGTCTGCCGAGAAGATATGACTGCCACCACCTACGGGCCCTGCCCTCCAATTGGAAATTAATCCACCCCATGGGACTCCAATATCCTCATGTTGTGCAGTCTGTCCCTACACCGATCAATAAAGTCCTGGGGGTCCTCATGCCACTCACCCCTAAAGACAGGAGGATGTAGCCTAGTACATCTATCCAATAGCTTCTACGGATCGAAGGCCGCAGCTGATCTGGGCTCAGGTATAGCTGCTGCAACTGGCTGAGCTCCGCCCACGGGTAGTGCGCCCGGGGTCTGATATACAGCAGTTGCATGCCCTGGAGCCTGAGCGATAGGGGTCTGTTCTCCTCCTCCCGCCTGAGATGTGGTTGGGTCTGCTGGAAATAAACTAGCCTGGGTCATAGAATCAATGAACCGCAGCATACGTCCCATAACCTCCTAGAATCCCGGCGCGGACATGAAATCCACTGGGGCTGGCTCTGCGGTAGGCACCTCGCTCTGCTCCTTAATAATATGATCCTCTACTGGATCCACTGTTGGAATAGCTGGAGCAACTCTGGGATGTCCACGTCCTCTACTCGGCATCTGCCTCGGCCTCTAGCAACCGGAGGAGTAGCTCCCCCTTGGTCTGGAACATCCGCTACGCGCGTTCTCACCATCTATGATAGAATAAAAGAAAGATACTTAGTACCACATCGACTACACGATAGGAGATAAAGAAAGAGTAGTTTCCTAACTCCATATAGCCTCTCGAAGATAAGCACATACCTCTCCTCACTGATCCGCAAGACTCTATTGGGCCTGCTCATAACTTGTGAGACCTACATGAACCTAGCGCTATGATACCATGTTGTTACGACCCAAATTCTACTATGAGTCGTGATGGCGCCCAACGTCACCTCTAGGAAAACCAACAGTGAATTAAACCATGTCAATTCTCTTTTAATAAGTTTTCAAGTAATTAAATTTTGTTTAATAAGAAATTTAGGAGTGGAAAATTCAATAAATGAAATAAAGACCACTGAGGGGCAACTATAGTAATATAAGTGCTTCAAAACAATAAAGTCTACTAGTGTGTGTGCCAGGACCTGATGTCATAAGTGTATGAGCAACTAGTAGAATATACAAAACTTTAACTATTGTCTGAAATAAAGTAGACAGAATAAAAATACAAAAGAGAGGCTCTAGGGGCTGCAGGACCGCTCGGGAAGCAGCTCACCACTAGGCATCGGGATATTTGGGATGCGCACCGGTAGGACCGCCAGATGCACCTGCCTCAGATTCTGCACGGTTAGTACAGAAGTGTAGCGTGAGTACATAAATAACATGTACCCAGTAAGTATCTAGTCTAACTTCGAAGAAGTAGTGACAAGGGGTCGACATCGACACTTACTATGGGCTAACAATAATAATAAAGAGATTCTAAATAAGCATGAGTTATGCAAATAGCAATAACAACTCAATGACAAGCAGGAATGAATAATTCTTTCACATTTAGTAATTTCCAATTCAATTTCCTGTCATTAATAATCAAACCTCACAAGCCATAAAATAATATCAAGTATAGTTAGGCTTTGAGTGTTCTTAAGTACGATTTATGCCGAGGTCGTACGGCCCGATCCAAAATAATATGTACACTACCGAGGGTCGTGTGGCATGAACCATAGATGCATTTATTCTACTGCTGAGGAGTTCGGCCCACTTCACAAGAAGAGAGGATACTTTATGAACATCCGATTTAAAAGTTATTACGAGGCTAATATACAAAGAAGCATAATTTCCATTAACGGCCAAGTAACCCGCCTAAAACTCGAGTAAGTGAAATTCGGGCTTTTGCAATTCTTTTATCAAGTTCCAATATAATTTAGGCAATTTAATTAATAAGTAGAGTGCAAACATGACAAGTATTTCAAGATTTGGGTCCTAAAGTACCCGGACATAAGCATAATTAGTTTCTACATACGGACTCTCATCACCTCGTGCGTACGTAGCCCCCACAATTATAAGCAAATATTAATTCAATTCACCTATGGGGTAAATTCCCTCTTAGGAAGTTAGGCAAGAGACTTACCTTATCTCAAAGCTCACTTTCCGACCTCAAATTTACTCTAAAGCCTCAACTCGGTACCGAACAATCCGAAACTATTCAAAGGTTGTATAAATTAATCAATACATGTTCAAAAGTTCATATTCTAACTATTAGAGTGATTACCCAACCCCAACTGAAGGATTCCTAAATTCCCCCCCCCTCCCCCTCCACCCAGGACCACGTGTCCGGATTCCGAAATTTTTTAAAGAAAGTTGTTATCCATAACCTCACGAACTCAAATATATAACTTTCACTCAATCCCATAACTATTTCTGTGGGTAAATCCCATTTTTATCAAAACCTAGGGTTATTCATCTAAACTCATAATTTCATAATTTTACATATTAAAATCTACCCATAATCTATATTTTAAACTCATATTGTATAAAAGTTACTTATCTCAAAGTGCTAGGTGAAAACCCCCTTCAAAGAGCTCCAAAATCGCCCAAGAGATGAAAGAAAATGAGCCAAAATACCCTAAGTCCCGCATTAAATGGACCATTCTGCCTTCAGCGATTTTTGCTTTTGCAAAGGGGCAGCCGCTTCTGCGGCTCCGCATCTGCGGAAATATCATCGCAGATGCAGCCCTTCTCCAGTTGGCCTACATCCGCATCTGCGGACCACTGACCCGCTTATGCGGGACCGCTTCTGCGACGCGAGTGTCGCACTTGCGTCTTTGGCCGCTTCTGCGGTTGCTTTCATCGCACCTGCGCGGTCGCAGGTGCGCGCCAAGTCCCGCATCTATGCTTTCTGGGCTACCCATTTTGGGCCGCTTCTGCGAGCTCGCACTTGTGGCTGGCCCTCCACAGATGCGATTGCGCCACAAGCTGAGTGCTTCAGCTATTCACCCAAGGCTAATCGACCTCTGTGCATCGTCTGAATGACGCCCGGGTCCAAACATACCAACAAGTTTGCAATCATAAAACGGACTCGCTCGCACCCTCGGAACATGGAAAACAACATTAAAACTAAAAATTTCAACCCAAAACCAATAGAATTAACTTATGAACTTTAAATTCTTCCAACTTACTCCGAACGTGCTGAAACATACTTAAACTACTTAAAAATAACTTCAAATTTTGCATGCAAGTCTTAAATCACCATACGAAACTATTCCCACGCTCAAAATCCCAAACGGAGCTCGATAACATAAAAACCTTCTCCAAACCAAATTTAACGAACTTTAAAATTCTCAAGGCCATGTTGTTCAGTTGGAAGCCTAAGCCAAGAAGGTACGAACGAAGTGACGGGCCGAGTTGAAACTCCCTCTATCCTCAGTTATTGCGTACAGGACAAGCAAGTTATTGAGGGCTCTTTATGCCAAATACTTTTACACTAAAGGGCCGTTCTGCCATAAGTACCTCCATATTCCGCTGAGTAGAATTCGACAATGGGTTTGAGTCGGTGATTGTAAAACTTCCTTTTATCGATCTTGATTCGCGTATAAATTCCGAAACTATGGACCTAGCTGAACCGGGGAGCCCCGAAGTCCCGCGGGTATCAGCTCTCCCCTCCCCTGTGGGTTCACCCCTGAGTCTAATGCCTTAACGGCCTTTTAAGTGCCTCTCACAACGGACTCGACACCAATGGGAGCTATGAGGGATTCCTCATCTCATACATCAGGGTCGAAACGAAAGAAGACAGGATAGACTTTGATACCTCAACTTGATTTGTTGATTGCTTCTTTGGTTGACGTGCTAGTACTCAATTTCTTTGAAAAGAATTTGATGAAGTGACGCGAAAGGTTGCTTTACTAAGTAAGATAAGGCAAGAAGCAAGGGCGTAGCAGCTACAAATTCTCTTGTTTCTCTTGTTTTCATCCAGGATTTTCTCTAAAGACGGGGAATTCTAAATTAATTACTTATCTTATTTCTTCTTTAATTATTATATCATCAGGGTAATGATCCATCAACCTGCTAGTTCTTTTTATGAGGCACAAACAGGCGAATTTGTCCTAGAGAGACTGCCGCCCTGAGGCTGAGCTTAAACCTTCTGTGTCAGGGTCGTCTCACTGAGCTGCAACACAAAGTTGAATACCCAAAAGTCAACCTTCCGCTATGAAATTCAGGAAGAAAACANCAATATTAAGCGTCGAAATGCTCCCGGGTCATCCAAAACTCGATCCAAATATACGCCAAGTCTAAAATTATTATACCAACCTGTTGGAACCGACAAATCCCGATTTCGAGGTCGTTTACTCAAAATATTGACTCAAGTCAAACTTAGCCCTTTTTAACCAACCTTAAGGAACCAAGTGTTCCGATTTTAACCCGCACCCTTCCAATTCCCGAACTAACCATCTCTGCAAGTCATAAAATAGTAATAGCACATATGGGGAGTCTTATTTAGGGTAACGGGGATCTGGAAAGGAAAACGACCGATCGGGTCGTTACATTAGGGGGTAGTATCCCCCTCACAAAGTTAGACAGGAGACTTACCTCGCTCCGAAGTTCCATAACCGACTCCAATGCCTCTCTATCTTCTCGACTCAAAGCCAAACGATCCAAAACTAGTAAAACAATGTGCAAATCAATTAAAATATACTCCAATGCTTATAATTAATTAATTTATAACAATTCCCAACTCCGCTCGAAAAGCCAATAAAAACAACCCTCGGGCCCAAATTTCCATGTTTAAATCCAATATAATCCATATATTTAACTTACAACAAATAGTAATAACTTACCTCATGATATATGGCGAAAATTATCTTCAAGTATCTCCCCAAATCTCCCCACATGTGCTCCAAGAACTTAAAAGTGAAGAAAATGAGCTCAAACTCCCGAAATTAGATATTTAATACACCTACCAGGCCTCCTTCTTTGCGATCGCGGTCATTACCCATGCGATCGCGGTTAACAAAAGTTCCAGCATCATTTCCTTCCTCGCGATCGTGGCCAAAAATCATGATATCGCGATGTACAAATTTTATTTTCTTCTTCACAGACACCCTTCGGTATAATGGCCATAACTCTTTGTACAAAATTCTAAATGATAAATTGTTTAATTTTCTGAAAACTAAATTCAAAGGGCTACAACTTTCATTTTTGGATCATCTCAAAATTCCTTATAAATTGCAAGATATAAGCTCCCGAAATCATACGACTGTCAGCAGAAATTCCTTCTACGCGATCGCGACCCTTCCTTCCGTGATCGCGATTCACAAGGCATGGATCTCACTTTACTCTTCGCGATCGCAGCCCAGACCTCCGCAATTTCATAGCACACCTTCGACCCCAGTTATCAGTAATTCCAAAAGGCCTAAAAGCAATCCGCAACTACCCCAAAATTCACCCGAGGTCCGAAGAACCCCGTTCAATCATTCTAACAAGTTTATATACCCTATGTAAACTTGTAAGAAGGCTCAGAACACAAATTACAATATCGAAACCAAGAATTAAGGATCAAACTCAATTTCTTAACTTTCAAACCTCCATCCTTCGTCGAACGCGTCTGAATCACACGTAAACATTTCGGAATGACGCCAAATTTTGCGTACAAGTCACAAATCACAATACGAACCTATTACAAAACTCGGAATCCCAAACGGACATCAATAACACCAAAGTCTATCTCAAACCAAACTTAAAAAATTCTAAAACCTTCAAAATGCTAACTTTCCACAATAAATGCTGAAGTGCTCCCGGACCACCTGATACTCAACCCGAATATACACCCTAGTCTGAAATCATCATACGAACCTATTGGAACCTTCAAATCTCGATTCCGAGATCGTTTAGTCAAAAGTCAAATCTTGGTCAACTCTTCCAACTTAAAGCTTCCGAATTGAGAATTTTCCTTCCGAATCAACTCCGAACTTCCTAAAATTCAATTCCGACCACACATACAAAACCGTTCCAATCATGTCGGTTTCTCTTCGGTATCGGTACGGTTCGATTAATTTTCGATAATTTTTTTAAATGTTATGTAAAAGTCACAGTAGAAGTAGAATGCAATAACATACGTACTTTTATAGAACTTAGCAAAACTCTCTAGACATTTTTACAGTTTAAAAGGTGATGAATTAAGAAAATATGAAAGATGGCTAGAGTATAGATCCATCAACTATTCTACAATAGCGTAAAAGAAACTAAACAAATACAAAGAAAATATAAATCACACGAGTGGAAAGATATTAACCAAGTTGGTATTCAAGAATAAAGTCTATAGAAGATTAAACATTCAAACAGATAAATTTAAACTTTCATACCCAATGGTTTCAAGGTTAAAACTTCAAGCACGTGGTCTCAAACAGTGGTAGAGAAAGGATTTTCAGTAAAGAGAGTCGAAATATTAAAAAAAAAAATACATGAAAAGTCAAGAAGAAGAAGGTGCCTCCCATGAAAAGTCAAAAAGTAAATAAATAAATATATATATACACACATATTAAAAAGAAAATTTTACCTATCTGCACAGCCTAATTTTCCGGCGAAGAAATATCAAAGATGTCTCCCCACTAGTCTCAAGTTTGATTTTGAGATAGCTAAACTTTAAATAATTTATATATTTTGGATAGATTTTAAATTATGGTCCTGAGAAGTGGCTATTTGTGCACCACCCGAATTAGAAAGGATATGGGCCTCAAAGTTTATCTACCGCAAACTGTTTAGGGAAAAAAAACAAAATTGGTCGGTTGGCCAAAATTAATTGTATTTGCTAACCCAAAAGTGTGTGCATATATATATATATATATATATATATGAGCTATTATTTCTAAAGCGGCTAAAGATATACATTTCTCAATTGTTTATGGGCTGAAAAGCGAGTTCAATATCAAAATGTTATGGGTCAAATAAGAGGTTCCCTGTGGAAATGATACCAGATAGTCACTTTTAAGTAAAACAACAAAAAAACCCAGTATAATCCCATAAATGGGGTCTGGGGAGGTAGTGTGTACGCGCACCTTACTCTTACCTTATAAATGCTGGAGATAGTCACTTTTAAGTATGTTGTTTAAAATATATCAATAGTTTGCAACATATTTAAATATTAGCCAATTCACTCAAACTTCAGGACGCGGCGTCTTGAAGTTTAAACCTCAAATTAACAATTTAGAAATTTAAAGCACTTAGTCTTGAATTTTAAATTATCGGTTTGGACCTAGTCCTGAATTTTAAATTAACAGCTCAAAAATTTAGGATACGTAGTCCTGAAATTTGGGCAAATTAACTAATACTTAAATACATTGCAAATTATAGGTATATATTAAATAGCAGGCTTAAAAGTGGCTACTAATGCACTTCGCCCAGGTTCCCAGAGGATAGGATATGAAGTCAACATGTCCAGCCTATTTATATGGTTTGTGATTCAACTTTGTTGTTGGGCTCTCATATAGGCCCAGGCCCAATAAAGTAGAAAATATCAGAGGTCCAGAAGAAAGCCCAAAACAAAGATAAAGACACGTCCATTTGCCATCTCCCCTTCCCTCAAAAATATCACACACAAAGATAAGATAGTTTCTTCTTCAGTTCTTCACAGTCTCCAACTCCTCAACCATGTTTTCTCTCACTGTAAACTCCCCTAAACCTCTATCTCTCTCCACCCCATTTCTCCCTACCCACCCCCACCCCCTACCCTCCATAACCCATAAACCAAATCTCAATCCAAAACCCATAACTGCACTTATAATCCCTCCTTCTTCAGGCCAACAACAGCAATATTCAACCCAACAGCAACAACTTTATCAGCCTTTTAGACCTCCTCCTCCACTTCTCCCACCCAAATTCCGCAATCTTGACACAAATTCAAAGCTTGAAGTTTTAGCTAACCGCCTTGGCCTTTGGTATGAGTATGCTCCTTTAATACCTTCTTTAACAAGTGAAGGTTTCACTCCTTCAACTCTTGAGGAAATCACTGGCCTTACTGGAGTTGATCAGAATCGTTTGGTAGTTGCTGCCCAAGTTCGTGGTTCTCTTGTTGAGTCTGCTGCTTTGGACGAAGAAACGTTGTCGTATTTTGAATCTGGAGGTGCGGAGTTATTATATGAAATTCGTTTGCTTAGTGCTAGGCAACGAGCTGATGCTGCAACTTTTTTAGTGAAGAATGGGTTTGATGCAAAACAAGCTCAAGATTTAGCTAGAGCAATTAAAGATTATCCGCGTAGACGTGTGGAGTATGGTTGGGATAAGTTTAATGGTGATTCTCCTGGTGATTGTTTAGCTTTCATGTACTTTAGATTAGCTAAAGAATATGCTGCTGCAGCTTCTGAGGATTTGAGGAGGTCGTCAATGGAGAAGGCTTTAGAAGTTGCTGAGTCTGAAAGTGCGAGGAATTTGCTTGTAATGGAGCTAGAAGGTAATGAGGTTGCTAAAGAGAGTGTAATAGATGATGGGGTGACAGTGCCTTTGGTGAGAATGAAGTTAGGGGAAGTGGCTGAGTCGACGATTGTAGTGGTTTTGCCTGTTTGTAAGGCGGAGGGGAGGAATGTGGAGGTGGAGGCGGCGCCATGGGAATGTGGTGGCGTGGGGGATTTTGGTATCGTGGAGGCGGAGAAGGATTGGAGGAGATGGGTTGTTTTGCCAGGATGGCAACCTATCGCGGGGTTAGAGAGAGGTGGAGTTGCAGTGTCGTTCAAGAGCGGGAACTTTTTGCCGTGGAGGGAGAAGAGCAAGTACAAGCAAGAGCCGGTTTTGGTAGTGGCGGATAGGGGAAGGACAGAAGTGGCGTCGGAGGACGGGTTTTATTTGGTGGTTGATGGTGGCAATGGGAGCAATGAGGAGGGATTGAAAGTGGAAAGAGGTTCTACTTTGAAGAAAAGAGGGGTTGAACAAAGCTTGGGGATTGTGCTTATAGTAGTTAGGCCACCAAAATGGGAAAATGAAGATCAATTGGGTGAAGAAGATTGGGATTAAATTCAAGAATGCCTTGTAAAAATGCAGCCTTTGCTGTATATTGTCAATGCAGAAAATTGGATATCACTGCAATTTTCATTTGAAGACAAGTTGAAGCTCATCTTTGAGCCTTCACTGCTAGATTTGGTAAGATTGACTAGTTGAACACAAACTTTGTTTACTTGGCATTATTATATTACCTAGTATTTAGAAGCAAATACAGAGAGGGTACAAATTCAGGATTCCATTTAAGCTCGCTTGCAGTTAAAGACCACCAATAGTAGTCAATTTTGAATTGTAATTGAAGATATGAATTGTACTACAATTAAAGATGATAATAGAATTTCCCATTTGTCTTGTTCCAAACTCTTTTCTCTTACAAATTACATTACATCATATAACCAGTAAACCAACCTTTTATCTTTAAGCTTTCAGAACTATATAATTTGAGTTCTTAACTTCAACTCCCATATATAAGAATATTGTAAAAAATATTAATCATTTAATAATGAGACAAGAGTCATGCAATAATTGAATTGAATGATATACATGAAGACCTGCTTTTCTGGTGAACTTCCATTACAGTGAATTTGGAACCTTATAGTTTATATAAGCACTTATTATCGCTCAATAGTACATGGTATGACTATTAACAAAAAAAGAAGAATTTATCTACCTGATAAGTTCATGACTAAGCACTTAACTAATGGCACCAAAGATTTTCTTTTTCACAGCTTTACAACTTTCTGTTATCTAATTGTTCCATCTTGAATTCTACAGAATTTCTGCTGCATAATACATATCATTTTAATCTTCGACGTTCAGCTTCCCTTCAGCCAAGAATTTGTTAATTTAAAGGTGACTGACCCTGTTGTCAGTATGTTTGAACCAAACCTTCTTTTGGGAATGTCATTGTATCATTGTATCAGCAATGGTTCACCTGAGTCAATCAAGAAATCATCCATGGTAGCAAGGGATTTCAATTGCCAACCAATAGAAGCGATCGTCTTTTGGCACTCTGCAAATTGACTAGCTGCTATTGCCATTTGTTTATCCTGGACATGCACATAACAGATGGATCTTATATGAGGAATCACTGAGCAAATATTGTTAGTTACAGAACAACCATTGGCAAGGGTTTCTGCAATATAAATTTGTGCATGCAACATAAAACCAATGCCACTGATATTACCCCCTTAATGTAAGTCTTATCTTAGCGCTGTCCTACAAAAAGTTTACTCGTTAGAAGAGACCTAAAGTATCAGAACACCCTTGCACAGCATGGCAAAGGGTTTGAACACCCTTATTGAATTTCCTGGCTTAGCTACTGCTACGGATGATCTGAAGGTAAAACTGGGTTTTAGTTGTCCTCAAGAACCTGCTGACTAAACTGTCGTTTTAACCTTACAAGTAACAGAAAACCAGAATAACTTATGAAGCAGTCTTGTCATTAAGAAAACTTAATTGCTCTCCTGAAAATTTTGACTTCTTAGGCCAACCTTAATACGATTTAGGAGCTAGACAATAAAAGAGATGTTCTCACATTCATTTTTTATTGTTTTGAAACAACAAATGCAGCCAAAGCATGTTCTGTATTAAGTTAACCTTTTACTCCACTTTCAATCTCAACTCTCACACGTTTTTTGAGCCTCCCATTATCCTAAAGTACTCATGTACGGTCACATTCTCTGCCACTAAAAGTAACAGTGAATGTAGATGATAACCAATTTTCTCTTTAACCGTCGCTAAGCATAAAAATATGATCTTTCTTTGATCTCCTCTAGAAAAAGAACTACGGAAATGAAGGGTCAGCGCTTAGCAACAGGTTGCCAGTTGATTAGCAAGTAATCTGTTAGAACTTTTAAGCTATGCACAAGGGGGTTGAATAATGAAATATTTTGGCAACTAACCTTATTGATCTTAAATTCCTCGACAATAGTTGCTTTCTGAAGCTGGGATGCAGATTTTATCATTGAATTATCGATTTCTAGTTTCTGCAACTTTGCAGCAGTTTCCTGGTGCAAAGCACTTTCCTTGCAAAGCTCCTCTCGAAGAGAATCAACTTTAGAAAGCAATGTTTGCAGCTCGAATTCAATGGCTTTAAGTTGTGACTCTGCCAGATCTTTCTTTGCATTGGTAGCTTCAAGTTCGGCTTCAACTCCAGATTTCATTCCTTCCACGATTTCTAGTTGAGTTTGAAGCCCTAAAAGTTTGACTTCAGTTTCCTCCAAGCGAAATTCTGATTTCTTAAGCTTCAAATTGGTAGCCTCAACTTCAACCTCAGAAGCTCTCTTTGCTTCATTAGCTGTAATGAGCTGAGCTTGGAATTCCGCTACATCAGCATGTGCTTCTTCTAAGCGTTCAACTAAATTCTTAAGCCTAGTGTTGGCAGACTCGACTTCTGCCTCAGTCTTCTTCTTTGCTTCATTTGCCACAGATAACTGTGCTTTGAGCTCCACAATCTCAGCCTCCATTTTCTGCAAATGTTCTGTTAAGTCTTTAAGCTTTGATATAGTAGTCTTGAATTCAGGCTCCAATTTTCTCCTTGCTTCATTTGCCATAGATAACTGAGCTTTTACCTCAATTAAATTGTCCTTTGTTTCTTTTAATTGTTCTTTAGATATCTTAAGCTCGCCCTGACACTCAGTTAATTCCTTCTCTAGTTTCAATTTCTCCACCTCCATCTTTGCCAACTTCTCCGCTTCAGCTGTGTGACTAATTATGGCTCTACGTTCAGTTTTTAAAATGGGTTCACCGATGTGAGCTCCTCTGACGTTGCTGCTTTCACTCACTGTATCAGGACGCGCTGCAAGCTTCTCCATCTCAAGAAAATCATCCATCAGATTTATCTCCACAGATGATGCTATAAGGTCTCTTCTATGTGGCTTTTCATGTTTATATTGATTCAATTCAGAAACTAAAGCAGAAGACAGGAAGTAAGAACCGTTCTGGTCATAATTATTTGGCTCCAAACCACTGATTTTGCAACTATCATTTTCTGCTGTAGACAGCCGTTCTCCAGTATCTGACAAACTATCAGCGGAAGGTTCAATATAAGCTGAGGAAGCAGCAGTAGACTTGTGGTCATTAACTGTTGATCTTTTCCGAGCAAATGCCTTGAGCATACGGCTTTCTGCTTCAAGCTTAGCCACCTTCGTGATACTCTCCAGGTGTTGTTTGCTAGCTGTTTCAGCAGCATGAGTACTTAAATCTCTCTCAGATGTCATTAGTTTGAGCTCCTCAGATATAGAAACAAGCTCAAGCTTGAGGATTGAGTTCTGTTTCTCTGCATGTTCAAGCTTACGCTGAAGATCTTGAACGTTACTGTCTTCGGCTTTAGAACTTTGCAGTTGAGACTGGAGCTGAACAAGCTTATTTTCAAGTTCAGACTTCCTAAACTCCCACTCACAACTTGTCTTGGCTACAGCGACCTGGACATTCTGCGCTTGCTCTTCTCTTGCCTGTCGAAGCTGTCTTAGACACTCTTTAAGTGCTCCATCAAGATGTTTGACGCGCTCTTCAAGGATTGAGTTCTTCTGGTTTGCCGTCTCAACTAGTCTCTTCTGGATCAACACTTCAGCTTCAGCCTTCTCCCATCCTTATATAATAAAATTATTGACCAGAACAAATGTCAAAAAAGCAAAGACCTCACTGGCAGACATTATATACCATGTTCAATCAATTATGCGAAAACTATTAACTGTTTCACTTCAGACTTCAACTATTTAAAAGTTCCATTTTAGGATTTGACTTCAACTCTTTTGAATCAAACAAATTTCAGCACAAGCTGCAAAAGAGCTTGGATCTCCAATTGCCTATATTGTGCAGACTCTCCAAAATACTGCTGCACTTGTGTCGGATTCTCCAAAAATACACTGCTTTTGGGAAATCCGACACACACCCGGCGCTATTTTCGGAGAGTCCGAGCAACATAGCAAATTGCACAACCAATTCATTGAATATGAATCCTTAAACTTCATTGATATAGCATAGCCCAAGTAAATGGAAAACTCAAAAAACTACAACATATCTTCCTCAAGAAAAACTGTAAATAAAGAGTCAACCAATGATTCATGCTTGTGCAAAAAGCCCCAGACCCTTAATATGATAGATAATACATAATGTTGAACTCAACTACAATAATAAAATCAGAAGCAACAGTAATAGCAACATTGGCTCATTTTTTCAATGTCCTTTAACTATTAAAATATGGAGGAAGGACCAAAAGTCATACTGGTATTGTCAACGACTAGTATTAAAAAGAACTAGTAAAATAGCTGAATGAGTTCCAGCATAAGATTCACCTTCAAGGAAATAAGGTTCTACCTGAGACAGCTTCCTCGGCTACTTTTGCATGCTGCTTTACCAAATCTTCCTTCTCACGGACGTTCACAAGAGCTTCTGACAATTTAGCTGACAGAGTCTTGACAGTTTCATTAAGTTCTTCATCGCTGGGAGCAGTTTTAGATGTGACTTCAGGTGATTGAGTGTGATGATTTTGAAGAGCCTTTCGAAACAAATAAAAGATCCATATCAGTAAGCACAAACCAGGAGTTCACTACACTAATTTTCAGTATCATTTCCGTCTTTAAAACGATAATTATTCCTTTGTAGTATTTTTCTAACGTACTTTATCTCCCTCTTTCTATTTTCAGCAAAAGCAGAAGTGTGGGGAAAAAGTTACAGCAATAGCAGGGTAAAGAGCATTAGAATATCATATATCTCTTGTTCCTAAATATTATAAAAATGATGCATCTGTATGTACATAAAGGAATAAGGTCCATGTAATTCGAGCACCCTATGAATCATGCATAGACCACATGTGGATTCAGCCATGATTTTCAACCACTGCGTACTGAAATTCTACAAATGTGTCACCTAGTACGTCTTATGTGCTTAGAGTGTTCCGCGTATAGAGTGAGGTATAATATTTATTGACTGGGCTCTTTGCTAGACAACAGCGCGCAAGCATTCAGAATTTGCTGTCTAAACCTTGATTATTCCACTGAAAACCCTAAAGCAAGGGCTGCCATGCAGCAACAAATTTGACATTCAGTAAATAAGACTAGCACCCAAAGCAACTATTAAAAGTTGAACTCCATGATAGGAAAGTGCATTGAGATATCAATGCTAAGTGATACATTTCTTCTTAACAAGTGGACTAAAGCAAGACCTATTCCTGAGCCGAGGGTCCATTGGGAACAATCTCTTTATTGGGTAAGGTTTGTGTACACACTAACCTCCGGCCAGACCCCACTATGTGGGAGTATACTGGGTATGTTGTTGTTGTTACTAAAGCAAGACCTACCACCAGCCCCTGCTGCCCTTACCCATTTCATCTACCATAGTGTTTGCCTAAATTATAGTATATTTTTACAAAAGAAGTTTTCAGCTACCTAACCAAATACTAGAAAGGGGAAAACCCCTGATCACCCAAAAAAAGAAGAAGACAAGGAATGGAATCATTTGGAAGATAATGTATAAGAGGAAGAAAATGAATCTGACCTGATCATCAAAGAACCTCTCAGAATGGGAAGAAATGGATCCAACAGAAGAGCATTCAGTTTCACCACTGCCACTCGGACTCTTCTCCGATGCCTTCCTCCGCCATAACCAACTCCGCCGGTCCATCCAAAAGAAAATTACCTCCTCATTCCTCTTAACTACTAATATTCCTGTAAATTCATATCCCAAACAAACTACAAATTAATCACCAATAATACTCAAGAACCATAAAACCAATTATTCCCCAATCCATGATTCTCAGTACTGAACATTTATGGAAAGAAGATGAGGGGATTTTTCTTAACTTTGATTAGAATTCACACCTCAATAGTCACTACCTAACACTTTGAAGTTGGAGTCATTTCAAAACCCCCAAAAGAAGTAAAATTTGAGATAAGCTTCCCATTTTGGACCCCATGAATGTAATCGTTTCAACAACTCATGTGCCTTTCCATTCCCTATAAGTAATAATTAGTGTGAAAGCCAAAGCAAAAAATAAAAGCGCAATTTTGGGGATAACACCCAAATCACAACAAAAACTGAAAGAGATTGTGACCCACCAGAAAAAGCTACCTTAACAGACCAGCAACCCCC